>PVKP010033379.1:0-25085 GCA_004027715.1 Plecturocebus donacophilus | reverse complement strand
GGTGGTGATTGGTTAGGTGGTTGCTAGGCGGAAGGGAGCTGGAGTTCCTTCAGCCGGGGTCGTTGTGCTGAGTCACATAAGGAAGTTAAGCACTTTCCATGTGGCCTCCTTGCGGGGGAAGGGCTTTCCCTATCAGGAGTCGGGCTCTTTCCACATGGCTGGGGGATGGGGCCAGAAATTCCCCTACCAGACAGGGAGCACTTGAGATTTTCTCTGGGTGACATGGCAGTCAGAACTTCCAAATGGAAACCCATGTCTGTGCTACGATATAATTGACTTCTAATCTGCTCAGGGCAGAAGTCACCTATTCAGACACAGGGCATGCTGCCTCTTCCTGAAGGTAACAGAGTGAAGGACTGGAGAAGCCAGATTCCAGGACAGGAGAGGAGGATAGGCTTATTATTATTTTTTTTAAACAGAGTTTCACTCTTGTTGCCCAGGGTGGAATGCAATGGCACATTCTTAGCTCACCGCAACCTCTGCTTCCTGAGTTCAAGTGATTCTCCTGCCTCAGCCTCCTGAGTAGCTGGGATTACAGGCATGCGCCAACATGCCTGGCTAATTTTGTATTTTTAGTAGAGATGGGGCTTCTCCATGTTGATCAGGCTGGCCTCAAACTCCTGACCTCAGGTGATTCACCCGCCTAGGCCTCCCAAAGTGCTGGGATTACAAGCATGAGCCACTTCACCTGGCCGAGGATAGGCTTTTGAGGACTGTTTCTGATAGATGATATGGCAGTGATGCCAGCAACCCAGATGGATACTGGCCACAGGCTCCTTCCCTACAAGCAAAGAAAAGTGCCAGCTCATAAGCTGGAAATGAACTGGAAGTATTCACCTAACTGCAAGGCTCTGGTTCCAGTTCCCAGTTTTTTCTTTTTTTTTTTTTCCAAGAGGAGTCTCTTTCTGTTGCCTAGGCTGGACTGCAATGGCATGATCTCAGCTTGCTGCAAACTTCGCTTCCCAGGTTCAAGTGATTCTCAGCTGGGATTACAGTTACGTGCCACCATGCCTGACTAGTTTTTTGTAGTTTTAATAAAGATGAGGTTTTACCATGTTGGCCAGGCTGGTCTCAAACTCCTGACCTGAAGTGATCCATCCACCTTAGCCTCCCAAAGTGTTGGGATTACAGGTGTGAGCCACTGCGCCCAGTCCTAGCTTTTCTTTTTTGCCTTAGATTCAGGTACTTAGCTTGCTGGATTAGATACTTGGTTATATAATTTGGCCACCAGTGCAGAGCTCTCCTTTCTTGTTGCCTTAGGACAGAGAGAACAGAGAATCTCAGATTTTGAAGAGTTTGGGGAAACAGCATATATCAAAAAAATATGAGAAAAATACAAATCTTACAAACACCTGACAATCTTGTACTAGTCTAGCTTTCCCAGAATCCTATGGTCAGAGTCTCTCAGAGATGAAGAAATGCTCCAGCCAACTCCATTGTTTGAGGGTTTCTTGTTGTTGCTATTGTTTTCTTTTCTTTTTCTTTTTCTTTTTTTTTGAGACAGGGTCTTGCTCTGTCACTCAAACTGGAGTGCAGTGGTATAAACACAGGAAGAGCAAGTGATATGGTTTGGCTGTGTCCCTACCCAAATCTTATCTTGAACTGTAGTTCCCATAATCCCCACGTGTTATGGGAGGGACCCAGTGGGAGGTAATTGAATCATGGGGGTGGTTACCTCCATGCTGTTCTCATGATAGTGAGTGAGTTCTAACGAGGTCTGATGGTTTTATAAGGGGCGTTTTCCCTGCTTTGTTCTGCAGTTCTCCTTGCTGCCACCATGTGAAGAAGGACGTATTTGCTGCCTCTTCCACTATGCTTGTATGTTTCCTAAGGCTTCCCCGGCCATGCTGAATGGTGAGTCAATTAAACTCTCCCCCTGCCTTTTTTTTTTAGACAGAATCTCGCTGTGTCACCAGGCTGGTGTGCAGTGGCACAATCTCGGCTCACTGCAACCTCCACCTCCTGGGTTCAAGTGATTCTCCTGCCTCAGCCTCCTATATAGCTGGGACTACAAGCACACGCCATCATGCCCAGCTACTTTCTGTATTTTTAGTAGAGACGAGGTTTCACCTTGTTGACCAGGATGGTCTCAATCTCCTGACCTCATGATCCGCCCACCTCGGTCTCCCAAAGTGCTGAGATTACAGGCATGAGCCACCACGCCTGACCTAAACCTTTTTTCTTTATAAATTACTCAGTCTTGGGTATGTCTTTATTAGCAGAATGACAGCAGACTAATACAATAAATTGGTACCACAGAGACTGGGGTGCTGTTGTAAAAATACCCAAAAATGCGAAAGTGACTTTGAAACTGGGTAATAGGTAGAAGTTGGGACAGTTTGGAGGGCTCCGAAGAAGACAGGAAAATGTGGGAAAGTTTGGAACTTAATTGAGACTTGGAAAGCTCAGAAGACAGGAAGATGTAAGAAAGTTTGGAACTTCCTAGAGACTTGCTGAATGGCTTTGATCAACTTGCTGATAGTGATATGGACAATGAAGTCCAGGATGAGGTGTGATCAGATGGAGATGAGCAACTTGTAGGAACCGGAGTAAAGGTCACTCTTGCTATGAAAAGAGACAGTCAGCATTTTGCCCCTGCCCTAGAGATCTATGGAACTTTGAACTTGACAGAGATGATTTATTTTATCTGGAGGAAGAAATTTCTAAGCAGCAAAGTGTTTAAGAGAAAGCAGAGCATAAAAGTTTGAAAAATTTGCAGCCCAAGGATGTAGTAGAAAAGAAAAACCCATTTTGTGAGGAGAAATTCAAGCCTGCTGCAGAAATTTGCATAAGTAACCAGGAGCCAAATGTTACTCACCAAGACAATGGGGAAAACGTTTCCAGGGAATGTCAGAGACCATGGCAGCCCTTTCTGTCATAGGTCCAGAAGGAGGCCTAGGAGAAAAAAATGGCTTCCAGGGCTAGATCCAGAGCCCCTCTGCTGTGTGCAGCCTCAGGACTTGGTGCCCTGCATCCCAGTCACTCTAAGGCTAACAAGGATCAAGGTACAGCTTGGGCCATAGCTTCAGAAGGCATAAGGGAAGCCTTGGCAGCTTCTAGGTGGTGTTGAGTCTGCGGGTGCACAGAAGAATTGAGGTTTGAGAACCTCTGCCTAGATGTCATAGAATGTATGGAAACACCTGAACGTCCAGGCAGAAGTTTGCTTCAGGGGAAGAGCCCTCATGGGGACTCTGCTAGGGCAGTCTGGAAGGGAAATGTGGGGTTGAAGCCCTCTCACAGAGTTCCCACTGAGGCCCTCCCTAGTGGAGCTGTGAGAAAAGGGCCACCATCCTCCAGACCCCAGAATGGTAGATCCACTGACAGCTTGCTCCATGTACTTGGAAGAGCTGCAGACACTCAACAGGAGCCCATGAAAGCAGCCAGGAAGGGTCTGTACCCTGCAAACCCAAAGGAGTGGAGCTGCCCAAGGTAGTAGAAGCCCACCCCTTGCATCAGCATAACCTGGATGTGAGACATGGAGCCAAAGGAGATCATTTTGGAACTTTAAGGTTTAGTGACTGACCTATTGGATTTTGGACTTGCATGGGGCCTGTTTTGGCCAATTTCTCCTATTTGGAATGGGTGTATTTACCCAATGCCTGTACCTCCATTGTATCTAGGAAGTAACTAACTTGCTTTTGGTTTTACAGGCTTATAGGTGGAAAAGGACTTGCCTTGTCTCAGATGAGACTTTGGACTTGGACTTTTGAGTTAATACTTGAATGAGTCAAGATTTTAGGGGACTGTTGGGAAGGCATGATTTCATTTTGAAATGTGAGGACATGAGATTTGGGAGGGGCCAGTGGCAGAATGATATGGTTTGGCTCTGTCCCCACCCACATCTCATCTTGAACTGTAGTTCCCATAATCCCCAAGCGTTATTCAGTGGGAGGTAATTGAATCACGGGGTGGTTACCTCTATGCTGTTGTCATGATAGTGAGTGATCTGATGGTTTTATCAAAGGGGGCTTTCTGCCCTCTTTGGCTCTCTTCTCCTTGCCGCTGGCATGTGAAGAAGGATATATTTGTTTTCTCTTCTGCCATTTCTGCCATGATTGTAAATTTCCTGATTTCCTGAGGCTTCTCCAGCCATGCTGAACTTCCTTCCTTTTTTTTTTTTTTTTTTTTTTGAGACAGAGTCGTAGCTCTGTTGTCCAGGCTAGAGAGCAGTGGTGTTATCTCAGCTCACTGCAACATCAACCTCCCAGGCTCAAACATTCTCCTGCCTCAGCCTCCCAAGTAGCTGGGACTATGGGCATGCACCACCATGCCTGGCTAGTTTTTGTATTTTTAGTAGAGACAGGGTTTCACCATACCAGCTAGGCTGGTCTCAAACTCAGAGGCTCAAGTGAGCTGCCCACTGCAGCCTCCCAAAGTGCTGGGATTATAAGCATGAGCCATCACATTGGGCTCCTCCCATTTTTAATGTGGCTTTTTCTTAGATGTGCATTCACTTGGTTGCTGGTCTTTTTTCTGATTTCCACAGTCCCTATTAAGTTATTTTAGCCAGTATCTAGTTGTTCATTTAATGTTTCCATAGTGGGAACAAGGGCCTGAAACTTTTTAGTCTACCCTCTTGCTGGTATCACTCCAAGCTTGTTTGTTTGTTTGTTTGAGGCGTAGTCTTGCTCTGTTGCCCAGACTGGAGTAAAGTGATGCAATCAGGGCTCAGTGCAGCCTCAACCTCCTGAGCTTTAGCTATTCTCTTACCTCAGCATCCTGAGTAGGTAAGATTATAGGCATGAGTCACCATGCCCAGCCCTTAAAGTAAATTACAGGAAATTCTTCATGTATCTCCAAAAAATAAGAACATTCTATCCCTAACTACAATACTATTATATTATACCTACACATTTAACAATAGTTCCCTAATACTACCCCTAGCACATATTCAAGTTTCCCTAATGTAATTGTTATATATTTTATTTCATAATTGTTTCTTAAAACTTTAATTATAAAATATAACACAGAAATTAAAAAACACCAAACATACATATGGTGAATTATTGTAAATGAACGCCCTTATAGCTACAACTCAGGACTAGAGATAGAACTCTGCCAGCTACTTCTGAAACTATCCACATACCGCATCTCAATCACAACCATTTCTCCCTCAAAGTGACCATGATCCTAAGCAAGATGCCTGAGTTTTTGCACATTGAGAGGTTGTTAGTGTTTGTGTCCCTTGTACTCAGATACAAAATCTTGACTCACACTTTTCTTTTTTTTTTTTTTGAGACAGGGTCTCACTCTGTCACCTAGGCTGGAGGCAGTGGTGTCATGAGCTCACTGCAGCCTTGACCTCCCAGTCTCAAGCAATTCTCCTGTCTCAGCCTCCTGAGTAGCTGGGACTTGTATTTTTTGTAGAGACAGGGTTTCACCATGTTGCCCAGGTTGGTCTCCAATTCCTGAGCTCAAGTGATCCACCCGCCTTGGCTTCCCAAAGTGCTGGGATTATAGGCATGAGCCACCACACCCAGCCAATATGTAGTTTCAAATCTTTGAGAAAGTTTTCTCGAATTACAGTTTTTGAGCTGGGTGTGGTGGCTCATGCCTGTAATCCTAACACTTTGGGAGGCCGAGGCAGGTGGATCACTTGAAGTCAGGCGTTTGACACCAGCCTGGCCCACATGGTGAAATCCCATCTCTACTAAAAATACAAAAATTAGCCGGGTGTGGGGAGGCTGAGACAGGAAAATCGCTTGAACCTGGGAGGTGGAGATTACAGTGAGCCAAGATCACACCACTGCACTTCAGCCTGGGCAACACAGCAAGACTGTGTCTCAGAAAAAAAAAATGTATATATATATGGTTTTTGGTATTTGTCATGTTAGTTGCTTAATTTGGTTTTCTTTTGCTGTTACTCCCATTTATAATATGTTGGAACTGCCAATCTGAAATAATCAAAAGGATCAGAATCCTGTTTTAAAGTTTTTTCGAGCGAAATGTTGCTAATGACTATCTGAGACACCCAGACTCTAGAGAAATGGGGTCAGTGTTCTGAAGTTGAAAGTTAAGTTCTTGCTTAAATAGGCAAAAAACAAAGAAAGGGGATCATTTTCTATATGAGGCTGGTTCACGAGTTACAACCATTTAGTTTATTTCCTTTTCTATATGGTTTGGTTTCTTTTCAACTGGTTTTCATTTCCTTTCCTATATATTTATTTATTTTTGAGACAGGGTGTTGCTCTGTCATCCAGGGTGGAGTGGAGTGGTGCAAACATGACTCACTGCAGCCTTGACCTCCCAGGTTCAAGGGATCCTTTCACCTCAGCTTCCTGAGTAGCTGAAACTACAGGTGTGTGCCCCCATGTCCAGTTAATTTTAAAAGAAAATAATAAGAAGAAATAGAATCTCACTATGTTGTGCAGGCTGCTTTCAAACTCCTGGCCTCAAACAATTCTCTCACCTAGGCTTCCCAAGGTGCTGAAATTACAGGTGTGAACTACCTGCTGGCCCTTCTTTCCAATTTAAGAGTGTATTTAGCATTCCATTTTATGACAATGTGTTGGTCAAAAAGTCTTTGTGTGAGAAAAGTAAGGGGGAAGTCAATCTATAATGAAGATCAACAGTGAAGAGTCTTTCCTGATGCCCTGTAGTCATTTGCAACATTTTGCAGAACAAGGTAGGTAAGTAAGAAGGCTAATCTATAATCAGTAGCAAAGGGTTACTGCTGCCTTAAGTTACAGCTGCCTGTCAGATAACATCCGTCTAAAGCTCAAAATAATTTAGAGCTCCAACAGCTTAGATTTTTAATTATTTCCAGAGATCTTATTTGCATGGCTTCAATATTTGTCACTTTTTTGCACATGCTTTTTGTTTCTTTGTTCCTTATTTTCAATTTTAATTTTTTTCACCTTCTTAGCTAACATTTGTAGTATTACCCTTTTTTTTTTTTTGAGACATGGTGTCGCTATGTCACACATGCTGTAGTACAGTGGCACGCTCGAGAATGGTTGGGGATTTTAGAAACATGTTCCTGGCTGTTTCTCTGTTCTTTAGCGTAGTGAGGACCTTGATTCACAGTTTCATTTTTGACTGGCAGACTTACTGTTCCATCTCAGCATTGGTAACTAATGGGCTTTCTGGCTAGCTTTTTGCTAGGCTTATTAAGATTGCTTTGATTAGGATGCATTATGATTCAAGTGGCAGAAAAGCCTACTTATATTGGCTTTTTGAAAGATATACATTGGCTCATGGAGTGTGGAGGTATTTGACACTTCAGGAGTGGCTGGATTCAGGGTTCAAATGAGGTGCTGGCAATAAATACTGCCCTTCCCAGCCCCAGGGCCCATTTATGTTGTGTGAGCCCAACTCTATGTGCTCTTGGTGATGCCCCAGTCTCTGCTGTGACCCTTGATTTGCAGTCCAGGTCCCCTCTTTGTTCTGCGTTCTCTGTTTGTCGACTCCCCCTCAGGCAGCCTCCCCTCATGTAATGAAAGGGCTACAGTAGATCCTTGCTGAACTCCCTGCCATCCAAAACTAGCAGAGAACAGAGAACTTCTCCCAGAAGCCTCAGGAAAAGTCCCATCATGACTCACTGGCTCTCACTGCATCACAGCCCCAGCCTGAGTCCCACCCAGATCACCAAAGTTGGGGCAAGGCTGATGTCCGACTGGCTCATACCTAGTCAAAGACTCCACTGCTAATTACCAATGAAGAAGGCAGCCTCATCAGACCCCTTGAATGAAGAGGAAGGGAGGGGGGATGTGACAAAGGATAGCTCAGCATAGCTCAGATGGCACCCCGTCTGAAAGGCAGCAGTCTCCATTAAAAAAAAAAATTAATTAAAAAAGAAAAGGAAAAAAAAGGCTGGGCACAGTGGCTCACACTTGTAATCCAGCACTTTGGGAGGCTGAGGTGGGCGGATCATCTGAGGTCGGGAGCTTAAGACCAGCCTGGTCAACATGGCAAAACCCCAACTGTACTAAAAATACAAAAATTAGCTGGGCTGGGGCTGGGTGCCTGTAATTCCAGCTATGTGGGAAGCTGAGGCACAAGAATCACTTGAATCTGGGAGGCAGAGGTTGCAGTGAGCCGACATTGCATCACTGCACTCCAGCCTGGGCGACAATGAGACTGTCTCACTCACACAAAAAAAGGCCAGGCATGGTGGCTCACGCCTATAATCCCAGCACTTTGGGAGGCCAACGTGAGCGGATCACGAAGTCAGGAGATCGAAACCATCCTCATCAACATGGTGAAACCCCGTCTCTACTAAAAATACAAAAATTAGCTGGGCGTGATGGGGCACACCTGTAGTCCCAGCTACTTAGGAGGCTGAGGCAGTGAACCCAGGAGGCGGAGGTTGCAGTGAGCCGAGATTACACCACTGTACTCCAGCCTGTCAATAGAGTGAGGCTCCATCTAAAAACAAAAACTGCCAGGCAATGGTGGCTCACACCTGTAATGCCAGCACTTTGGCAGGAAGTGGTGGGAGGATTTCTTGAGCCCAGGAGTTGAGACCAGCCTAGGCAACATAGCAAGACCCCATCTCAAATTTTTTGTTTTTTGTTTTGAGACAGTCTCGTTCTATTGCCCAGGCTGGAGTGCAGTGGTGCAATCTCAGCTCACTGCAATCTCTGCCTCCTGGGTTCCAGCAATTCTCCCTGCCTCAGCCTCCCAAGTAGCTGGGATTATAGGTATCTGCCATCATGCCCGGCTAATTTTTGTTATTTTTAGTAGAGTCAGGGTTTCGCCATGCTGGCCAAGTTGGCCAAGAGATGCGCCCACCTCAGCCTCTCGAAGTGCTGGGATTACAGGCATGAGCCACCATCCCTGGCCCCCACCTCAGTTTTTTAAAAAATTGAATGAACAACAACAAAAAGAGGCAGCATGTCACAGTGGTTGAAAAGGTGTACTGTGTTGCCAAACCACCTTGGTTCTAACAATGGCTTTACCATGTAAGGGGATGTGACCTTGGGTAAGTTACCAAATCTCTCTGTGCCTCAGTTTCTTCACATGTACAATGGGAGATAATAGTCTCACCTTCATAAATTTATTGACATCAAATTGATTTAATATGCGCAAAATACTTAGAATGCTGACCGGCATGGAACAAGATCTAGATGTCTTTCCCATTATTGAGAGTTCATGATCCTTAGGAGAGAGTAGGGGAAATTCCTAATGCAGCAAGTGTTCAACAAAGGGCAATGTTCCTTTGGCCTAGGACATTGATGCTGTGGCTTGAAGTGACCCCTTTCATCAGTTTGCCCATCTAAGTCTGGAAGGAGCAACTTTCAGGTCTCACCCCTTTCGATGTGTTGGAGCTCAGAAAATACCCCAAGACGAAGTCTGCCGAAGCAGCCTCCGAAGCAAAAGGTTTTTGCCGGCCTTCCCCTGCTCTCCTGTCTCTCAGTCCCATTCTCCCCCAAAACTAGTTACAGAAACTAGGATCCTTCTTCCTCAAGGCAGATCATAGACACCGGAACCCTTTTTCCCCTAAACCAGCCGTAAAACCTAAAAATATTCTGTGAAAAAACTGGCCTACCCTGTTTGACTGTAGGTTGCAAGATGCCTATTCCAGAGAGGATCCTGCCTTATACCTAGAGGGAAGGAATGCTGCTCAGGAGGCCAAGAAGAATCCAGACCAACAGACCTTGTCAAGTTTCCCCACTGTGTCTATTAGCATTAGCTCAGACCCTTTGTCTAGTCCTATTTCTACATGGCTGTCCAGACTTTGGCTAAGGATACAAATGGACAACTTCCCCTGCATCTTTGGGTCTGCATTCGGAAGGCTCCTATGTATACATGTCATGCTTCTTCTCCAAATAACCTACCTTTTGTAAGCTGGTTTTTCAGTGAACCTTCCACAGGTGAAGTGAAAGTCTCCTTGGCCCCCACACATGCTGGGGTGTAGTTTGCCTTGACGATGGCCTGTGGGTGAGGGCATAGCTGTTGAATACCATTAAGGTCATTTCACTGTGAGGTTTGATTCACAAATATTGTTCTAGGACTTTAGACTGATTCACAGTTTTGCTGCCAGCCAGTGCAGCAGCAACTGCTTCCATCTGTGACGTCGTGCACTGATTTATAAACCATTTATAGCTCTGCTCTCTACTTGACACAGCTGCTCCACAAATGACTCAGGATTGCAACTAGAGGGGAAATTGGGGATTGCAATTGAACTTTTTCTATAATGAAGTGCAAATTGTCCTTTTGAAAGGTACTTTCTTCATAAATCCCAGGCCTCAAACGTGGCAATTAAGAGAAGCCTGAAAAGCAAAAGAGGCTTGTGTTCCAGGTCTTTTCAAACCCTAAATGTCAAATTCTCCCTGCCTGTGTCCTGGCCTGGCATCTTATTTCCCTCAACGCCCTCCTCCCATCGCTTTCTTAGTAACAATCTCAGATCCTGGCAGCGAATAGCATGGGAAGCTGGGAACATTTTTCTTCTATACAGATAGGGTTTTATAAATCTTCCTGTTTTAAAGTGATTTCTTTTACCCTTTGTTTCTTTTTTGTTGTTGTTTTTCTTTCTTTCTTTCTTTTTTTTTTTTTTTAATTTATTTTTCTTTACCCTTTCTTTTGTGTGCCTTTAGGAGTCTGCTTGAATTCTTAATGGGCTAGATCCCTGGCTGGCTTGTTCTCTGTTTAAAGCAAACCATATCGTTGCCAATTACTTTCATCCAGGGATTTGCATGTTTACTGAAGTTCTACTACCAGGCACTGATGTCATCAGAGACTGTCTCCAGATTCTTTGTATCCAGTTTTTTGTCCAGAAACATTCTACTTGGCAGGGTGCAGTGGTTCATGCTTGTAATCCCAGCACTTTCGGAGGCCGAGGTAGGCAGATCATGAGGTCAGGAGTTCGAGACCAGCCAGGCCAACAGAACAAAACCCTGTCTCTACTAAAAATCCAAAAATTAGCCTGGCATGGTGTTGCATGCCTGTAGTTCCAGCTACTCGGGAGGCTGAGGCAGGAGAATCACTTGAACCCAGGAGACGGAGGTTGCAGTGAGCCGAGATCACCCCACTGCACTCCAGCCTAGATGACAGAGCGAGACTCCATCTCAAAAAAAGAAAAAGAAAAAAATTCTACTTTTGATGCATCTCCTTTTTGTTGTTGTTACTGTTGTTGTTTTTTAGACAGGGCCTCACTCTGTCACCAGGCTGAAGTGTAGCAGTGTAATCATGGCTCACTGCAGCCTCAAACTCTTGGGCTCAAACAATCCTCCTGCTTCAGCCTTTGAAGTAGCTGGGACTACAGGCACATGCCACCATGCTCAGCTAATTTAAAAAAAAATTTTTTTTAAAGAGATAGGGTCTTGCTATGTTGCCCAGGCTGGTCTCAAACTCTGGGCCTCAAGGAATCCGCATTCCTCAGCCTCCCAAAGTTGTGGGATTACAGGTGTGAGCCACCATGCCCAATCTGACCTTTCATTTTCCACTTTTGAAGGAAAGGATTGGCTTAGCTAAGAGACCTGGTGCCCAGATAGTTACTTTCTGTTCTAGAGAGTTAATGCAATGAGACTAAGGTTGTCAAGTCCCTCCAGAATACATCAGGCTATGTTACATTTCTGTGTTTTCCAATATACTTCAGAGGGAATCTTCTTCCTCTCCTTCATCTCTCTAATGCCTACTCATTTTTCTAAAGTTAGACCAATGTCATGACTCTGCTGGGAAACTATTGGAGCCCTCTGATTTTGATATTCCTCCCCCAGGGTCCCTTGAGTTTACCATTCTTGGAGAAAGCTTTGCAATTGGATGGTAATCATTGATTTACTAGTCTGCCTCCCTCACTAAGGTAGAGGCCAGAAAGGGACTATGTCTGATTGAACGTATTTTCCTCAGTTTCTTGTAGACAATTATCAAATGAATGAACGTACACTAATTGAATACCCTTTATGTGCCAGTTACTGTTTGAGGCTCTGGGGATACCAAGACTTTGTTCCTTTGAAGATTATAGTCTAGTGGAAAGTTTACACACTAGGTTAATAATCACACGTATCACAATATTATCTTGAACTGATCAGTGCTTTGAAGGAAAAAAAACCAGAATGTTAGGAGACTGATAGGAGGATCCAGAGATTAGATAAGCAGGACTTTTATCTGGGAAGAAGGGAGAGGGAGGGCTGGAAGTGCTTTCAGGAGGTCCTGAGATATACCGAATGAGTAAACCGATGAAAGTGAGTGGGATGGGGAAGGAAACTCACTGCCTGATCATCGTGGGCATTGATGACTTGGCTTGTCTTGTGTCTTCTGCAGGTGGCAGGACCTGATTTTTTGAGGATCTAAGCCTCCCTCATTCTCATCCTGACCTACCCCTCTTTCTAATAATGGGCACTTGACCTAGCCAAATTGAGTATGTCATCTCCCAGGCCTCCTCCCATGTGATTAACTTAGGAATGAGTTTGAATTTAAGTCAAGTCTGTGACTCTTGGCAGAACTATGAAGAAAGACCTGCATTTCTTTCAGCACTTTGGATATTGTGCTCGAAAGAGAAGGGTAGAGATAGACGGAGACAAATTAATTTCTGATTTTTTTTTTGAGCACCTAGATCCAGCCATATCTGAAACTCCTATGGGTATAGTTGCATCTCAATTAACACACATGGCTTTTAAAGCTAGGCTGGGCAAAGTAGCATGCATGTAGTCCCAGCACTCTGTGATGCTGAGGTGGGAGGCTCACTTGAGCCCAGGAGTTTCCAGCCCAGGCAACATGGCAAGAGCTTATCTCAATTAAAAAAAAAAAAAAAAAGGCCAGGCTTGGTGGTTCACATCTGTAATCCCAGCACTTTGGGAGGCCGAGGCAGGTGGATCACTAGGTCAGGAGTGGAACACCAGCCTGGCCAATATGGTGAAACCCCGTCTCTACTAAAAATACAAAAATTAGTGAGGCATCGTGGCAGGCACCTGTAGTCCCAGATACTCGGGAAGCTGAGGCAGGAGAATTGCTTGAACCCAAAAGGCGAAGGTTGCAGTGAGCCGAGATCGCGCCACTGCACTCCAGCCTGGGCGGCAGAGCAAGACTCTGTCAAAAACAAAAAACAAAACAAAACAAAACAAAACAAAACAAAACAAAACAAAACAAAACAAAACAAACAAAACAAAACAAAAAACAAAACACAACACAACACAAACAAAACAAAACAAAACAAAACAAAACAAAACAAAACAAAACAACAAACCAAACCAAACCAAACCAAACCAAACCAAACCAAACCAAACCAAACCAAACCAAACCAAACCAAACCAAACCAAACCAAACCAAACCAAACCAAACCAAACCATGGTGCACACCTGTAGTCCCAGCTATTCAGGTCACAGGGCTGAGGTCGATACTTGAGCCCAGGAAGTTGAGGCTGTAGTGAATCATGACAGTGCCACTGGACTCCAGCCTGGGTGACTCAAAAAAAAAATGTTATTAACTAAGTAACTCTCCCATCTTTTTATTTGGCTTAGGCTAGTTTGCACAGGGCTTCAGTTACTTGCAAGACCAATGGCACTCATTTGCTAAGTCCAAAGAGGGTAAGGGAGGGCAGCTAAAGTGATCATGCAGGTCATCTAGCCAGGGAGAGCCCCAACACAGCAATCTTTCCTGCACCAGGACAGTTCCCCCTGAGTGTCTATACTCTGGTCTTCTCCCCAGAGACCCTGACCCTTGGGTTTGCATCTGTGTTTGAGTGTCTAGCAACGGGTACACTGAGGGAGGGTGGTTGGAGAGAGATACCAATAGGAACCTTCCCAGGCCCTGACAGGGCAGGAAGTCCCAGGTACCCAAGGTGCTGGAAAATCACGAACTGCCTCTGCATTGGAGAAATGTGAACTCACCCTGATTTGAGAGTGGAGAGCCAGCAGGCGAGCTGGTTTGCTGGACTGTGAATGGTGAACCTGCTGGGCCAGGCAAGCTGGGATTGTTACTGGGCTTCGGTGAGCAACAAGACCGGGTCACAGCTGCCATCTAGCGCCAGATGCCAGCTTTTGCAAGTTGTTTACTGGCTGTTTCTAGCTGAAAGGTCTTTCTGAGGGCCAATTTGGGGAAAAAGTGGGAGGCCAGTATGTCTACCTCCATATTCAGGAAGAACCTTAAAATCAGACTTTCAATATTATCTCTAAATCAGATTATTACACATAGAGTCCCAGAGCCAAATTGACTAGATGACAAAAATGGACAATCATTCCATAACATTATTTTCTGTTTCATTCCAAATCTCTATAGTGCTATGATAGATTGATTAGATAGATAGATAGATAGATAGATAGATAGATGATAGATAGATAGATGATAGATAGATAGACAGATATTTAAGAGTAGGCACAGTGGCTTATTTATGTCTGTAATGCCAGAACTTTGGGGACTAAGGCCTGGAGCTCACTTGTGTCCAGGAATTTGAGGCCAACCTGGGCAACATAGTAAGAGCTGGTCTCTACAAAAGATGGTGGCCCATGCCTGTGGTCTCAGCTACTCGGGAGGCTGCGTTGCTTGAGCCCTGGAATTTGAGGCTGCAGTGAGCTATGATCGCACCACTACACGCCAGCCTGGGCCACAGAGTAAGCCCTGTCTCTTAAAAAAAAAAAAAAAAGATTTTTAAAAAGGTGGATATTTAAAAACTAAATTCTGTCATGGTCCTATTTATGATTCAGGTTTCTAGCAGAAAATAGGGAGTGTAATGACCCAATGGGTTCACCTTGCCCGCTGCCTAGACAGGGGAATTGCAATGGAGAAAGAGTAATTCATGCAGAGCCAGCTGTGCGGGAGACAGGAGTTTTCTGATCACTCAAATCAGAGCATTCAGGGATTAAAGTTTTTAAAGATAAATTGGTTGGTATGGGGTTTGGAAGTGGGGAGCGCTCATCGTTCAGGTTGAAGATGGAATGATAGAGGGTTGAAGTGAGGTTTCCTTGCTGCCTTCTGTTCCTGGGTGGGATGGCAGAACTGGTTGAGCGAAATTATGGGTCTGAGTGGTGTCAGCTGATCCATCAAGTGCAGGGTCTGCAAAATATCTCTAGCACTGATTTTAGGTTTTACCAGAGTAATGTTATCCCCAGGAGCAATTTGGAGAGGTTCAGACTCTTGGAGCCAGAGTCTGCATGACCCCTAAACCACAATTTCTAATCTTGTAGCTAATTTGTTAGCCCGGCAAATGCAGACTGGGCCCCAGGAAAAAGGGGGTCTTTTCGGGAAAGGGCTATTATCAATTTTGTTTAAGAGTCAAACCACGAAACTAAATTCCTTCCCAAAGTTAGTTTGGCCTATGCCCAGGAATGAACAAGAACAGCTTAGGCTGGGCATGGTGGCTCACACCTGTAATCCTAGTTTGGGAGGCTCAGGTGGGTGGATCACCTGTCCTATGGAGATGGCTCCAGCCTGACCTGCAGGGCAACCCTAGAGGGGAAGTTGTTTCAGGAGGTCTGACTGCAGGCCAAGGCTTGGTATTGAACTTCTCACTTATCAGTCACGGATCAAGTGGGAGGGCAGGAGGGGAAGCTGGGGAGTCATCCCAGGCACTATGGACTTTTTGCATGTTGGGTTGGATAAAGTATCTTTGAGAATAATTTACTCATAGGCTGGGGGTGGTGACTCATGCCTGTAATCCCAGTTCTTCAGGAGGCCAAGGTGGGTGGATCACTTGAGGCTAGTAGTTCGAGACAAGCCTGGCCAACATGGTAAAACCCCAACTCTACTAAAAATACAAAAATTAGCTGGATGTGGTGGTGGCCACCTGTAATCCCAGTTACTGGGTAAGCTGAGGCAGGAGAATCACTTGAACCCAGGAGGTGGAGGTTGAGTGAGCTGAGATCATGCCACTGCACTCCAGCTTGGGAGACAGAGCGAGATTCCATCTCAAAAAAAAAAAAAAAGAATGATTTACTCATAATTTAGTAATGACTTTGTGAGAAGTACAGCAATAATGTGTGAGAGGTTTTAGTTATCATGTTATTTGTTTAGTATTTAGTTATTTGTTAGATTCTGAAGTATTCCACAGGTGTTTTCATATACACTTGTTTGAGGTTAGCAACATACTTTCTGGTGAAACATCATGTGGAGATTACACAATTCTCTTCTCACCAAAACAGTCTCCTCTAATGGTATGTAAATATGACTGGCCTCCGTTTTCTCTTAAACTCAGTGTGATAGTTCTGGCTTTACTCATTTGTTTCCTAGCAGCTGTCACATGTTAGCCTTGCCACATGGTCAGTCTTCTATTTGGTAGGTTTTATAAATCCTGAAAGTTCTAGTTCAGAAATAGATCTAATAAACCAAGCATGGAAAATTTCACTCATTTCTTCTGAGCTGCAGAATTTGCATCCATTTTTTCCGCAGCTATCACAACTGTTGCAGAAACCTCTGACCAGCCCACAAGCCTGACTAGCCTGCTGCACTTTAGGGAGCAACTCAAAAGCCTACAGCGATCCAAAGGAATAGGGGAAGCCAGAAACGCTGCTGTGACTGGGGATGGGGTCAGTGAGGTGTGGTGTGTCTGGGAGGAAGATGCGGAGATGGAGTTTGAAGTACCAGAGGTTTGTTTGGGGGAAAGAGAAACAGCTGTGAAGGATAAAGGAGAAAGTAGGGTTGGGTAGGGAGAAGCTCAGAACACAATCAGATATTACATTCTCTGCTGAGCTCTGGAGCAAAGATTGCTTATTACAGGAGTCATGCATTGGGGCAAAATGACCAGGCCCTGGCACATTTGCTATGTTCAGTCATTGGCTGGTAGCGGACTGAGCCAGGCATGGATCCTGAAAGTGGTACAGCTGGAGTTTGGTAACTAACTCTGCTCCTTGCAGCTGAATGACAAGTTTTTGTGTTTTTGGTTTTGTTTTGTTTTTTTGAGACAAGAGTCTTTCTCTGTTGCACAGGCTCGGGTACGGTGGCACAAACATAGGTCACCTCAGCCTCAAACTCCTGGGGTTAAGTGATTCTCCTGCCTCACTCAGCCTCCCAAGTAGCTGGGACTATAGGTGTTCACCATCATGCCTGCTAATTTTTATTTTTATTTTTGTAGAGATGGCATCTCCCTATGTTGTTCAGGCTTGTCTCAAACTCCTGGCCTCAAGTTGTCAGAGGTGTTGAACTGGAGCAACTCCATCTTGAATACAAGCTAGTAAAATAATGCTGAAACCTACTGGGCTGCATTCCAGATGGTTAGGCATTCTAAGTCACAGGATGAGATAGAGGTCAGCACAAGATACAGGTCATAAAGACCTTGCTGATAAAACAGGTTGCAGTAAAGAAGCCAGCTAAAACCCACCAAAACTAAGATGGCGAAGAGAGTGACCTCTGGTCGTCCTCACTGAAGTGGCATGATAGTTTACAAATGCCATGGCAACATCAAGAAGTTACTTTATGTGGTCTAAAAAGGGAAGGCATGAACAATCCACCCCTTGTATATAATCAAGAAATAACCATAAAAATGGGCAACCAGCTGCCCTTGGGGCTGCTCTGTCTATGGAGTAGCCATTCTTTTATTCCTTTACTTTCCTAATAAACTTGCTTTTACTTTATAGACTCGCTCTGAATTCTTTCTTGCATAAGATCCAAGAACTCTCTCTTGGGGTCTCAATCAGGGTCTCTTTGTTTCTGATAACAAAGTGATTCTTCCTCCTCAGCCTCCCAAAGTGCTGGGATGACAAGTGTGAGTCACCATACCAGCCTGCAAGTTATTTTTGAAAAGAGATCCAAATGGAGCATTTTCATGGCTGCCACATGTAGTGTATTTGCCTATTCCAGTCATCCCTCCACACCAACAAGGAGCAGCCTACCTGCAAGGGGTACAGAAACAATGGGCAGAGAGTGAAATGGGGCCCTGATGGCTCACGTGAGTGCATAGATCCAGCTGTGCCTGAAGCCCGTCAGATTCTTGGCTCTTTTGGTTATGTGAGCCAGAAAATACTCTTTTTGCTTAAGCCATTTTGAGTTGAGTTTTTATTTTGCAAAATTTCTGATTCCTGATTTATATACTCTCTGAGTTTCATGTTCCTTACCTGTAAGATGTGTCTCATGATTTTACCTTGCAGGGTTTAAGAGAATGAATGACAAGTACTGTAAAGGACAAGTTGCAAAGTAGATGCCCAATAAATAGTAAATAGCATGAAAGGGAACGGCTAAGGAGGCAAAGCAAGGTGTGGGACTCCTGAAGGCTCCTCTGTGTACAGGGTGGGCAGCGGGCTGAGTTCAGTGCTCAGGAAGGGCGGTGCCTGGCTTGGGCCATCCAGAGTTACCCAGCTACAAAAGAGCCTGCCTCTTGGGCTGCTTTGAGCCTGTGGCTTTTCAACAATGAATGTGCCCACCCAGTGTGTTATTAGCCTTGTAGGAAGAGAAGTAAAGCTCTCTTTCTAGCCAAAAATGAGGCTTCTCATACTCTTCATCTGGACAGTTTTTGGGTTTTTGTTGTTGTTATTTTGTTTTTGAGATGAGGTCTTGCTGTTGCCCAGGCTAAAGTGCAGTAGCACGATCATAGCTCATTGCAGCCTCAATGTGCATGCCTGACTAACTTTATTCTATTTTGTAGAGAAAAAGCCTCATTATGTTGCCCAGGCTGGTCTTAAATTCCTGGCCTCAAGTGATTCTCCTGCCTTGGCCTCCCAAAGTGTTGGGATTACAGATGTGAGCCCACTGCTCCCAGCTGGACAGTTACTTGTATTCATTTTTGTTATTGTTATTTGACAATGATTCCTTTGTGCAAATATATTAAATTTGTTTAAAAAAAATTAAAGGAATAAACAAGACATGACCACATTTGTAGCACTGTGATGATTCCCAAAGCTTCTAGAAAAAAAAAAAAAAAAACAAGAAAGAAAACAAAGCCCTCTAATTTATAACTCAGGATCGAATTTCTTTTCTTTTCTTTTTTGAGATGGAGTCTTGCTCTGTTGCCCAGGCTGGCATGCAGTGGCATGATCTCGGCTCACTGCAACCTCCACCTCCCAGGTTTAAGTTATTCTCCTGCCTCAGCCTCCCCAGTAGCTGAGATTACAGGCATGTGCCACAACATCCAGCTAATTTTTGTATTTTTAGTAGAGACAGAGTTTCATCATGTTGCCCAGGCTGGTCTCGAACTCCTGACCTCAGGTGATCCACCTGCCTTGGCCTCCCAAAGTGCTGGGATTACAGGTGTGAGCCACCACGCCCGCCCTAGGATCTATTTTCTAAGATAAGTGGGAATGTTTATATCTTAAGATCTGCTAAGCCTCTTACTTATACAAAAATGTAAAATGTCATTGATAGGGGCTTTGTGTCCTGAATGTTAACAGTGACAGGTGTAGAGGTGGAGGCTGCATCTCATTTCTCCCAATCTTCAGGGGAAGCTCAGGTCCTAATACAAGAAAGAACAAAAAGTGGCTTTGAATAGCCATTTTGGTTCATTCATTAAGTACTTAATACTTATTATTAAAGAACCTCCTGCCAGGTCTAATTGCATATTGTGAGATTAGAAGTACCTGCAGTCACTTTAACAGCATATATGAAGGATCTTGAGCAAAGTTAGAAATAGCATCAAAAAACAGTGAAAGTGGACTCTTCTGGCACTCATCCTGCTTCTTTCATTTTTCTTCAGGTCAAGGATAGATGACCTACACAGATTTGTCTCATTTTTCTCTGTGTCAGTGGGACCCCAAAGGCTAATCTCTTGGCTGTGAAAGTAATTGCAACCTTACTCTCAGCCTTTTTTTTTTTTTTTTGGTTGATGGGGGGCTTGGGGACAGGGACAGGCTCTCACTCTGTCACCCAGGCTGGAGTGCAGTAGCATGATCACAGCTCACCGCAGCCTCAACCTCCCAGGTTCAAGTGATCCTCCGATCTCAGCCTTCCATGCAACTGGGACTACAGGCATGCACTACCACGCCTGGCTAATTTTTCTTTTCTTTCTGTTCTATTCTTTTTTTTTTTCTTTCAGAGGCAGGGTTTCACTGTGTTGCCCAGGCTGGTCTCCAACTCCTGGGCTCAATTGATCCACCTTCCTGGGCCTCCCAAAGTGGGCCTCTCTCTTGAATCACTTCATCTGGGAGGGAAGTCAGCTGACATGTCACAAAGACATTATGGCATCCCTATAGACAGGTAGGTCTATCTGGCAAGAGATGAGGCCTCTTGCCAATAGCCAGGGGCGGGTGCCATCTTGGAAGCACATCCCTTACCTCCCGTCAAGCCTTCAGATGCTCAACCGTGGCCAACAGCTCAATTACAACTCCCTTCTGAGAGACTCTGGGCCAGAACCACCCAATTAAGCTGCTCCTAATAATCATTTAATTTTTTAAATAAGCCTTTAAAATATGTATACATGGTTTAATCTTATTACCTAAATTAAGGAATTAAAATTTGTTTCATTTATTTTTCACCCAACTGTGGCAAAACAAACTTTATCATTTTTGTTTTTTCCAGTATTTTGTTGTGTTGTTTTGTTTGAGACAGGTTCTCCATCTGTCACCAAGGCTGGAGTGCAGTGGCACAGCCACAGCTCACTACAGCCTCAACCTCCCTGGTCTCAGGCCATTCTTCTACCTCAGGCTCCTGAGTAGCTGGGGCTACAGGTGGGTCCCACCATGCCTGGCTAATTTTTGTTGAGATGGGGTTTTGTCATGTTGCCTAGGCTGGTCTTGAACTCCTGAGCTCAAACAGTCTGCCCACCTCGGTCTCCCAAAGGGCTGGGATTGCAGAGAAAGTCAAAAGGTAAAGTCAAGAGCTCAGGGCAGGGCACGGTGGCTCAGGCCTGTAATCCCAGCACTTTGGGAGGCCAAGATGGGTGGATCGTTTGAGGTCAGGAGTTCGAGAACAGCCTGGCCAACATGGCGAAACTCTTGTCTCTACTAAAAATACAAAAATTAGCTGGGTGTGGTGGTGGGCACCTGTAAATCCCAGCCACTCAGTAGGCTCAGGCAGGAGAATTGCTTGAATCCAGGAGGCAGAGGTTGCAGTGAGTTGATGGTGCCACTGCACTCCAGCCTGGGCGACAGAGCAAGACTCTGTTTCAGGAAAAAAAGAAAAAAAAAAAGCACAGACGAAGTTATGTGTGAAGATATACTGACTAACAATGAAAGGATGAAAACTTAAATATTTACATTAAAACCCAAAGAAATCAATTCAAAACCAAAATAATCTTTTAAAAGAAAGATTGCTAAAGAGAAAAAGAAAAATATGGCAACTCCTTTGGAAAACAGGCAAGTCTTTAAAAATTTAAACACAGAGGCTGGGCGCAGTAGCTGATGCCTGTAATCCCAGCACTCTGGGAGGCCAAGGCGGGTGGATCGCTTGAGGCCAGGAGTTTGGGACCCGCCTGACCAACATGGTAAAACGTCGTCTCTACTAAAAAAATACAAACATTAGCTGGGTGTCGCGGTGGGCTCCTGTAATCCCAGGTGCTGGGGAGGCTGAGGCAGGAGAACTGCTTGAACAATTCTCTCCTCCGGGAGGCGGAGGCTGTAGTGAGCCCAGATCGTGCCACTGCACTCCAGCCTGGAAAAAAAATAAAATAAACAGAGTCACCATGTGATCCCACAATTCTAACACTAAAAATATACTCATGAGAAAAGTATACATATGAATGTTGACAGCAGAATGACTTATAATGGTTAAAAAGTGGCCACGCGCAGAGCTGCTGACGGACCGAAAGCCCCAGCACGCCCTCTCCTACGGCCGCGGAGCGCTGAAGCTGCGCTTCCGGGTAGAGAACGAGTTTCCCGCCCTAAGCGGCCACCACGACCCAATGGCCAAGGCGGTGCCCCAGCTGATCCCGGAGCTGCGCGCCAGGAGTGGCTTAGCGCTGGAGACGCCATCCAGACCCGTGTGGACAGCCCGGGCCATCCGTACTCAGGGCCGAAGGCCGCGTGGCGGGCGACTAGGAGTCCGACGACTTGTTCAAGGATCTCTTCGGCCCCATACTGCCGGGTCCGCCGGCACGGCACTACCAGCCCAGCGATGAGCACAAGACCCAGCTCAACCCCGACAACCTGCTGGGCGGCAGCCATCTGGCCTCAACTGTGCTGAGCTCACGGTGCGCGTGGACGCGGCTTCTGCCTCCGCTGGGACCCGGGGTGGATACCGTCGAGCCACGACGACTACCTGGAGGGCCCGGACGAGGCGCACAAGAGCAGGATGGATGCAGAGAAGCAACAGCAGCTCATTGACAGCCAATTCCTCTTCCACGAGCAGGTGCCGCCCCAGCTGCTGGTCTCGGGCATGGCCTGGCCCGAAGCCCGTGGCATCTGGCAAAAAGACAGTAAGACCTTCCTTGTGTGGGCAGGAGACGAGGACCACCTGTGGGTCATCTCCGTGCAGCAGGGGAGCAAAACAAAGGAGGCATTTACTGTTTCTGCCCCGGGCGCCCCCGGATTGAAACTTTCAAGTCTAGGAACGACGAATTCATGTGGAACCTCACCTGAGCTCCATCCTCACCTGCCCTCCCAACCTGGGCATAGGACTGTGGGCAGGTGTGCACATCAGGCTGCCCCACCTGGGCAAGCACGAGAAGTTCTCGGAGGTGCTTAAGAGGCTGTGACATCGGGCTGGGCGTGGTGGCTCACGCCTGTAATCCTAGCTCTTTGGGAGGCCCAGGCGGGCGGATCACTTGAGGTCTGGAGTTCGAGCCCAGCTTGGCCAGCATGGTAAAACCCCGTCTGTACTAAAAATACAAAAATTAACCAGGTGTGGTGGTGGACGCCTGTAATCCCAGCTACTGGGAGGCTGAGACACGAGAATCGCTTGAACCCGGGAGGCAGAGTTTGCAGTTAGCCGAGATCGCACCATTGTATTCCAGTCTGGGTGATAGGGTGAGACTCAGTCTCAAAAAAAAAAAAAAAAAAAAGGAAAAAAGAAAAAGAGGCTGTGACTTCAGAAGCGAGGCATGGACGGCGTGGATGCGGCCGCGGTGAGCGGGGTTTTCGAAGTCTCCGACGGTGACTGTCAGGGCTTCTAGGAGGTGGAGCTGGTAAAGATGCAGGTGGGCATCATGAAGCTGCTTACCAAGATGGAGCAGCCGCTGCAGCAGTGCCAGGCCACTGATGGCCTCATACCTGCCCATCCTGCACCCGCCACCAGCCCTGCTGCTTCCTAACTTACTGCTAGGGCAGTGCCTGCCATGTACCCCTGATGTTGGTTGCCTGGTGAGCCCTTAGCTGTGCTGTAGAGACTTCTATCACCCTTGCTAGAGTTTATTTTTTTGACAGCTAAGATATTGCTGATGCTGAAATAAACTGCGGCTTTGGCCTGAAAAAAAAAAAGTGGAAACACTCCAAATGTACATCAACTGATGAATGGATAAATAAAATGTCGTATATCCATACAATGGAATATTATTCAGCCATAAAAAGGAATGAAGTACTGATAGATGCTATGACATAGTAAACCTTGAAAACTTTATGCTAAATGAAAGAAACCAAACACAAAAGGAACAGGAAATGACCAAAATAGGAAGATCCAAAGAGACAGAAAGTATTAATAGATTTGTCCTTGCCAGGGGCTGAGAATAGAGAATGGCAAGTGGCTGCTATTGGGTATAAGGTTTCATTTTGCAGGGAATATCCGGGAATTAAACAGTGGTGATAGTTACATAACTCTGTGATTATACTAAAAACTGAATTGCACACTTTAAGTGGTATGTGAATTATATCTATATAAAGCTATTGTTAGAACCAGCAGAGGTAGACATTCAATATTTTCCACATAAACATTACGGTCATCTCGGCTTCTTATAAAGTTGCACTAAAACCATAAGATAGGCTGTGTGAAGTGGCTCATGCCTGTAATCCTAGCATTTCGGGAGGCCGAGGTGGGTGGATCACTTGAGGTCAGGAGTTTGAGACCAGCCTGGCCAACATGGTGAAACCCTGTCTCTACTAAAAATACAAAAATTAGCCAGGAGTGGTGGTGGGTGCCTGTAATTCCAGATGCTCTGGAGTTTGAGGCAGGAGAATCACTTGAACCCAGGAGAAGGAGGTTGCAGTGAGCTGAGATTGCACCATTGCACTCCAGCCTAGGCGACAAGAACAAAACTCCATCTCAAAAATAAATAAATAAAATTATAGATAACCAAGATATTTACTTGGAATGTGGGATGGACTTGACTCACTTCTAATAAACAGAATATAGCAGACATGATGGTTTGAGACTTTTAAGACTTGGTTGTGAAAGTAACTGCAACCTTACTCTCAGCCTTTTTTTGGTGGAGGGTAGGGCTGGGGGAGGGGGACAGGCTCTCGCTCTGTCACCCAGGCTGGAGTGCGGTGGCATGGTCACAGCTCACTGCAGCCTCAACCTCCCAGGTTCAAGTGATCCTCCCATCATACAATATTGTGTAAAACTGTGGCAATAATAATAGAACAAGGCCAGGCATGGTGGCTCACACCTGTAATCTCAGCACTTTGGGAGGCCGAGGCAGGTGGATCACTTGAGGTCAGGAGTTCAAAACCAGCCTGGCCAACATGGTGAAACCTTGTCTCTACTAAAAAAACCAAAAAAATTAGCTGGGCACAGTGGTGAATGCCTGTAGTCCCAGCTACTTGGGAGGCTGAGGCAGGAGAATCACTTGAACCCAGGAGGCAGAGGTTGTAGTGAGCTGAGATCGCACTCCAACCTGGGTGACAGAGCAAGCCTCCATCTCAAAAAAAAAAAAAAAAAAAAAAGAAGAAGAATATAACAAAGGAAGCTAGCAAAGTATTTTTCATTGCAACGTAATACATGCTGAGATACTGCTAAGATGTGCAATTTGAACATGAGGGTGATACAAAGAAAATAATTGTTTCCCTGCTTCTCTGGTCACAAACACAACTAGCTCTGATATTGTCAACAAATGTGGTGTGGAGCTTTAGAACTGAGGAGACGTCTGTTTAGATGGCACAGCTGCAACATAAAATACCCCAGAGTAGGTAACCAGTTTAAGGAGCAAAGATCAAAATGTGAGTGAAAACACTGATTCTTTCCTTAAGAAAGTGATGCTGAGGAGAGATCCAAGATGGCCGATTAGCAACAGCTCAGGAATGTAGCTCCCAGTGAAAGCGCAGAGAAGGAGTGGACGCCGCACTTTCCGACGAATTTTTGTTGCCCACAGACCGGGAGATTCCTGGCAGAGGAGACACACGGGTCGCCAGCGCGACTCTTTTGGCCTGCACGGCTGTTTTGCCGGCGCCCCAGCGCGGTGCTTCCCGGTGTGGAGTATA
>PVKP010033378.1:0-25089 GCA_004027715.1 Plecturocebus donacophilus | reverse complement strand
AAAAAAAAAAAAAAAAAAAAAAAAACTGAAGGTTGGCTGAGGACACACCACCCCGTAAAGTTTCCAAAGGGTAATCCTGAGCCAAAAGCATTCCAATAAGTTAAATATAAGAAAAAGAGGCACAGATTTTTTTACAATACAGTGTCAGGGGATTATTCTTTGCTTTCTTCTCATGGAAAATATTTACAAACAGAAAACAAATCCTTTCAACAGTGTTATGCAATGGACAAGAAAGAAAGAAAGAGAAAGAAAGAGTTGCCAGCCTAAGCTGCAGCCTTTACAAACATCCTCCCTGAGATGAGCCAAGTCCACCCCAGAGCATGGGAATATTTCATCTCTGTTTTACTTTCTCCCTCATTTCAAGTGTATTCAAAAAGGAAACACAAGAATTTTCTGTCATACAAATAACACATAAAGTTTTTGTTCAAGAGAAAATCAACTTTTATTTTAGTAATAGTGTATTATCAATACTAAAGCTAATTTTAGTAAAACCTTATAAATAAATCATATTTGTCATTTCTGATCACTAGATTTTTACATATGTATTTTGTAATCTCTTGTAATTTTTTAACTTTTTATATTTTATTTTTATCCACTTTTTATTTTTTCAATTTGAAACAACCTTTAAGTAATTTCAAACTACTATAGGAGATAAAAATAAATCATTTAGGGCCAGGTGTGGTGGCTCTTGCCTGGAATCCCAGCACTTTGCGAGGCCAAGGTGGGCGTATCACCTCAGGTCGGGAGTTCTGAGACCAGCCTGACCAACATGGAAAAACGCAAAGTTAACCAGATGTGAGAGCGAATGCCTGTAATCCGAGCTACTCCAGAAGCTGAGGTAGGAGAACAGCTTGAACAAAGGAGGCAGAGGTTGCAGTAAGCCAAGATTGCTCCATTGCACTCCAGTCTGGGCAACAAGAGCAAAACTCCCTCAAAAAACAAAAAACAAAACAAACACAAAACACAAAACCTCCAGTTGCAAGTTTAATATTAGCCTTAGCTTGGAGTCACTAAGTTCAAGCTTTAATTTCCATGTCAGAGTTATTTACTTGATTTTTAAATCTAAGTGTTTGGAAAATCTAGTGAACTTATTCAAACACAGCAATTACATAAGGGAAGACAATTTTAAGACGCTTCCTTTTTTTTTTTTTTGAGACGTAGTTTTGCTCTTCTTACCCAGGCTGGAATGCAAGGGGACGATCGGCTCACTGCAACCTCCGCTACCCGGGTACAAGCAATTCTCCTGCCTCAGCCCCTCCCCTCGAGGAGCAGGGATTACAGGCGCCTGCCACCACCCGCTGCTATTTTTTTTTCTATGTTTAGTAGAGACAGGGTTTCCCCACAGCCTGGTCTCAAACTTCTGACCTCAGGTATTCTACCCGCCTCGGACTCCCAAAGTGCAGGGATTACAGGCGGGAGCCATCACCAAGGGCCAGTAAAGGCAATTATTGTTTCTGTGTCCTTCCCCTAATGGCTGGGGTCAGACTGTACAATCTAAGCTGATCACTGTTGGCTTAGACCCAAACTTTTTCCAAGTAGAGTAAACGCGGATTTTTCGAGAAAAGGAGAAGGGGGAAGAAGAAGGATAGGGATGATTTATACAACTTTTACAATTTATGACCAGGAAGTTGAGTCTTTGAAAAGAAACTTAGTTGCCCTAACAACTCCTTACGTCAAGTGATCCGTCCCCCTCCAGGTCTCAAAGTGCTGAGATTACAGGCATGAGCCATGGCATAAATTTTTAATAAGAGAAAAGGGAAACTGTGAACCCCAGGGACCAAATTCATAAACCCGCACCCCGAGTCAGGATTATCCCCTGACGACTCTCCCGTGGTCCCTGCACAAACTGGGAGAGACGCGGCCTTTCCGGTGCAGAGCTGCCCGGAGAGGGCTCCAGGTCAGGACACAGTCACCCCACAGGGGAGAGACAGGTCGCCAGGGAACCGGCTGTCAGCGCAGCCGCCATCTTAGGGCTGAAGGAAACTGAGGCTGAGTTAGGCAAGGAAAACTTACGGAGCAGATTGTGGAACTGACAGCGGGGAGGCCTGTGTCTGGCCACAGCCACTTCCCATCGGTTCCAACAAGTCCCTCCCCTCCCTCGGGATGTCAACCCAGCACTCTCACCATTTCTAGGCTTCCAGTGGGTCCCAGTGTCTTAGCTGTGGATCTCCCAATACCTGCAGGTCACAGGGCCACAGAGGCTGGGCCTCTAGGAGCAGAGGACAGGGCAGTAAAAACGAAACCTGGAGCTCCAACTGCAGCGAGACACAAAGGCCCGCCAGCCCGGAAGCCGTTCAGTTCGCGCCAGCTTTGTATGTGACGGTTTCCAGCCAAGGTCCCTGATTGGGTAATGCTTAAGGCCCCGCCCCCTCAAGCCCTGAGTGACAGAAGACGTGATCAGATGCTAGACTGAGCGAAGAAAGAGTGACAGCCTAGGCTGCAGCCTTTTCAGGCGAGGCTTCCTCACTCAGCTGAGCCAGGTCCGCCCCAGAACATGAGAAAATTATCTTTTTTTTACTCTCTCTCTTTTTGAATGTATTCAAATGGTGAACAGAAGTATTTTGTTGTCATATTAATAATACATAAAATTTTGGGGCTGGGCGCGGTGGCTCACGCCTGAAATCCCAGCACTTTGGGAGGCCGGGGCTGGCGGATCTTCTGAAGTCGGGAGTTTGAGATTAGCCTGACCAACATGGAGAAACCCTGTCTCTACTAAAAATTATCTGGGCGTGGTGGCGGTTCCTGTAGTCCCGGCTACTGGGGACACTGAGGCAGGAGAATCGCTTGAACCCAGGAGGCAGAAGTTGCAGTGAGCCGATATCACACCATTGCACTCCAGCCTGGGAGACAGAGACTCTCAAAAAAAAAAAAAAAAAAATTGTTAAAAAGAAAATCATTTTTTACTTTGGGAATAGTATATTATCAATACTGAAGCTAATTTTAATAAAACCTTATAAATAAATTTGTCATTTTTGACCACTCTAGATTCACATATGTATTCTGTAATTCTTGTAATTATTTTTACGTTTTATATTTTATTTTTACCTACATTCTTTTTATTTTTTCAATTTGAAACAACCTTTAAGTAATTTCAAACTATTATAGGAGATAGAAAAAAATCATTTATGGCCAAGCATGGTGGCTCGCACCTGTAATTCCAGCACTTTGGGAGGCTGAGGCAGATCAGGAGTTTGAGACCAGCCTGATTAACATGGAGAAACCCCTTCTCTACTAAAAATACAAAACTGGTTGGGCGTGGTGGCAGGTGCCTGTAATCCCAGCTACTCAGGAGGCTGAAGCAGAAGAATTGCTTGAACCAGGAAGGTAAAGGTTGCAGTAAGCCAAGATCATGCCATTGCACTCCAGCCTGGGCAACAAGAGCGAAACTCAGTCTCAAAACAAAAAAAAAAAGAACTAACCAGGCCAGGCACAGTGGCTCATACCTGTAATCCCAGCACTTTCGGAGGTCGATGCCGGCGGATTATCTGACGTCAGGAGTTCTAGATCAGCCTGGCCAACAAGGTGAAAACCCTGTTTCTATTAAAAATACAAAAAAATACCTCGGTGTGATGGTATGTGCCTGTAATCCCAGCTACTTAGGAGGCTGAGACAGGAGAATCGTTTGAACACAGGAGGTGGAGGTTTCAGTGAGCTGAGATTGCACCATTGCACTCCAGGTTGGGCAACAAGAGCCAAACTCGATCTCAAAAAATAAATAAAAATAAAAAATCGGCCTGGCGCAGTGGTTCACACCTGTAATCCTAGCACTTTGGGAGGCCGAGGTGAGTGGATCACCTGAGGTCAGGAGTTCAAGACCAGCCTGACCATCATGGTGAAACCCCATCTTTATATTAAATAAAAATAAATAAATAAATAAAAATAAAAAACCAAGCCCAGAGGATCAGAAACATGCTTGGTTTACTAATGGATCCACCAAATACATTGTTGGGATACCATGCTTGAAGGCTGTGGCTTATAATCCTGTTAAAAACACAGGCATTTCTGATGAAAGTGGGAGCAGCCAGTTAGCTGAAGTAGTATTGGTCCTCCGAGCTATTCAGGAGGAGCCCACAGGGATTTGTCACTGTATACCAACTTTTGGTCAGTAGCAAATAGTCTTACTACCTGGATGCCCCAGTGGCAATGAAACAAATAGTTAATTGGGAATTAAAAGGATTGGGGAAAACAATACTGGGAAGATATCTGAATCCTGGAGCACACTACCATTATCACTTTTTTCAATTTTTTTTTCTTTTTTGAGATGGATTCTCGCTCTGTTGCTAGGCTGGAGTGCAGTGGCACGAACTCAGTTCACTGCAGTCTCTGCCTCCTCGGTTCAAGCGATTCTCCTCACTCAGCCTCCTGAGTAGCTGGGATTACAGCCCCGCACCACCACATCCAGCTAATTTTTTTATTTTTAGCAGAGATGGGGTTTCACCATGTTGGCCAGGAAGGTCTTGATCTCCTGATATTGTGATCCACCCACCTCGGCCTCCCAAAGTGCTCGGATTACAGGTGTTAGACACCATGCCTGGTCCTGTTTTCTAAGTTGCTACTCATACATCTTTGCTTTCTCTTGACAGACTATTTAATCAGCAGGAAGAGCAACAGGCTGCAATTTCTACCATAACAGCAAACTTGAATGCAGATGAATGAATTACAACATGTTCAAGCCTTGCAATGAGAGGTATTATAATGTATGATGGTATAATTGATAGTGATTACTAGGGAGAGTTAAAGGTCATTTTATACAATACCACTCCAGATTTTTTTGCTATAAAATAGTAGACGCGGGTTGCTCAATTGTTAGGGATACTTTGTCAACAACCGCTGAGGAAATATCTGCCCCAACACAGGCTACATACAGAACTGGGGGATTCAGATCCACTGGTAAAGGTAACTTAAATCCTGTAGCCAAAATATGAGTACAGCATCCATCAGATCCCGCCCCTAATACTGGTGACCTGATAGCCATGGGAGCAAAAAATAAAGGTATAGTCCAATGTCCTAAAGATGAAAAATATGTTTCCTTCTGTTTTTGCTATTACAGGGAATAGCCTATTTACTAATCATCAGCACCTGTGTCTTTGTGTCTGTGGCCAAGAATAAATTCAACTGCGTAGCCACAGCTGCAACAAAACCCAACTGCAGTCAATGTTGGCTATAGGTCGAATTGCCAGAGGTCACCAGGAATGGGCTACCTTGGAGAATTGTCCATGAAAACATTTCTGAATAACTATGTCATTACTAATGGAACCACAGCAACAACACTTGCAGTCCACTCTGGACTTCCTTCCACCACACTAAGCAATTTATCTTTGCTTGTCAAACAAAAGGTGAACTCCACCCTCTCCTTTTGTCAAAAGCCTTGGTATCCTGCCCAATATGCCCAGAACAGTTTATATTGGAAACCTGCCATGCTGGTGGCCAGATTCCACATAGCACCCCCTTTGTCTGGAGGCCTAAATGGCTCTTCTAAAGTTACTCTGGAGTTTCTCCAGATAATTGTCAACACATACTCCAAATCAACAACATTGCCCCAATGAAACACAGTCTCTTTCCTATTTTAATTACACATTAGTACACTATGATTGCAGTAGCTGCATTGCTATCCCCTGGGGGGCCCTCTGGGTATGCAGATCCTATGGGTGGCAATAACTGCACCCGAATTGGATAGGGAGATGCACATAAGGGTAGCCATTAATTCCATTCATGATCTGGGATAATATTCCCCTCCCCAGTAATCTAGATGCTTACAAACATCACTGGTTATGAATGTACCGGCCTCCCCGGTGTTGGTAACCGGCTTCAGCAACAAATTAAGATATTAAGCTTACATGTAGAAAAAGCTCTTTTTTTTTTTTTTTTTTTTTTCAGATGGAGTTTTACTCTGTCGTCCAGGCTGGAGTGCAGTGGCGTGATCTCCACTCACTGCAATCTCCACCTCCAGGGTTCAAGTGATTCTCCTGCCTCAGCCTCCCAAGTAGTTGGGATTACAGGTGCACGCCACCACATCTGGCTACTTTTTGTATTTTTAGTAGAGTCAGGGTTTTACCTTGTTTGACAGTCTGGTCTCAAACTCCTGACCTTGAGGTTTGCCCTCCTCGGCCTCCCAAAGTGCTGGGATTACAGTCATAGCCACCATGTCCGCCAAAAGGGCTCTTAATGATAGTGCAACCACAGAACAACTCCTGCAACTTAGAGAGCAGTTGGGGTGACAAGGATTACAGTATGGGGCCTTGTCCAGACAGGTTGGAGGGGTTCCTTTTTCCAATCTTTCACCCAGAGCTGGTCCCCAGGTTGGAAGGGATGTACTGGATTGGCTAGGGAGTTAGGTGCTCTTTATATTACAAACTCACTGACCTGGGACAGCACCTTTCCCAATGCCTGCAGCCAGGATCCCATGCTTGTTTCCCCTAGCTGTCTGAGGTCTCCCCTCACTTTGTTAACCAGACGGAGGGGCCTCCTTAATAGGATTTCAACGGGTAACAGGCGGGTCCCACTGTACACCGTGACCTCAACAGGCCTAGGGGAAGCATATCTACCCAGGAAGCCTGGGTTTCCTGACAGAGTTTTGCTAGTGTAACTGTCAGGGTTCGATTCATGCACTCTACTTTCCCTGAATGTTGTGGCCTGTAGGGTCTATGAAGTTTCCACTTAATCTTGAGTAAGCCGGTTACCAGCCAGTTACTTGGATGATCTCTGCCACAAATGCTGGCCCATTGTCACTGTGTATGGTGAGTGGAATCCCTTATCAGTGAACAATTTCACAGAGTAGGACTTTCACTACTTCTCGGGCTCTTTCCATCCTGGTTGGGAGTGCCTCAGCCCAGCCTGAGTATGTGTATACAAGGAGTAGTAGGTATTTGTACACTTTACTGGGCTTGACTTCAGTGAAGTCCACCTCCATGTCCTCAAAGGGGTAGCCCCCTAACCTGTTGCACCCCTGGGGCAGGTTTCAGCCACTGTGGGGGTTGTTTTTAGCACAGGCAAGGCACTGATTGCTTACTGCAGCACAGAGTTTGGGGAGGGTTACAATATAGTAATACCTGTTGAGTAAGGTCTCCAGAGCAGTTTTACCTAGGTGGGGGAGACCACCATGGCACTGAGCAACGATGGTATGAGCCAAGTCCTTAGGCACCACAGGTCTATTTTCAGGGAGTAGCCACCATCCCCCAGCACTCTGCTTTGTCCCCTCCTGCTGTGCCCACAGGTTTTCTTCCTTAGAGTACCCTGGGTTTCTCGCATCCTCTCAGAGCCAAGGGGTGACTGTGAACAAGTGGGTGGGGCCTGCACAGGCCTTTTCTTCAGTGTGGCTGCCTTAGCCTCTCAGTCAGCCAGCCAGTGTCCTGTAGAGATAAGATCGGTTCCTCTTTGGTGGCCCTTGCAATGTATGACAGCTACCTCTTTGGTCTTCCAAACTGCCTCTAGCAGTCTGAGAATTTCTCCCTTATTTTTTATTTGTTTTCCTCCTGCTGTTAGCAGCCCTCTTTCTGTGTATATCACCCCATGTATGTGGACAGTTGCAAAGGCGTATTTGGAGTCAGTGTAAATATTGGCCACTTTACCTTCCGCGTGGCACAGGGCTTGAAAGAGGGTGTGTAATTCCATCCTTTGTGCTGACCAGCCTCTGGGCAAGGGGGCTGCCTCGATCACTTCAGTGGTGGTGGTGACTGCATATCCTGCATACACCTCCCCATTTTGGACATAGCTGCTTCCATCAGTGAACAGGTTTAAGTCTGCCTTTGGGAGGGGACAGTCCTTAAGGTCTGGCCGACTAGCAAAGGCCTCATCTACAACCTCCTCACAGTTGTGGTCTGGGGCTCCCTCGTCCGTGGGTAAAAACGTGGCCAGGTTGAAGCCACGCACAGTCTCAATGGTGACCCATGGGTTTTCACAGAGCAGCCCTTGGTAGTGGGTTAAACGGGCATTTGAGAGTCACCAGTGTCCCTGACTGCTCATAAGGGTGGACACCGGGTGGGGCACTTTGATATGAACAGTCTGGCCCAAAGTTAGCTTGTTAGCTTCCTTCATCAGAATGACTGTGGCATCTAAGGCTCAGAGACAAGGGGGCCATCCCAATGCCACTGCATCCAACTCTTTAGACAGATATGCTACTGGTCTCTGCCGAGGCCCAGTGGTCTGGATGAGGACCCCAAGTGCTGTTTTGTTTCTCTCCTGAACTAGTAGATTGAATTCTTGGGTGACATCTGGAAGTCCTAGGGCTGGTGCACTTAGGAGCAGTGCCTTGATTTCCCAGAAGGCCATGTCTTGGCTATCACCCCACTCAAGGGGTCTATCTTCCGGCCCAGTTAGGGCCCCATAGAGGGGCCTTGCTATGTCTGAGAAGCCAGGAATCCATACACGGCAGAAACATGCCACCACAAGAAACTCCCAGAGGTTCCGCTTGGTGTTGGAAGTGGGCATGGAGCAAATCACCCTCTTTCTCTCTGGTCCCACGGACTGGTGTCCTTTGGTGATGATGAACCCCAGGTACCTCACCTGTTGTCTGCAGATTTGGGCCTTTTCCATGAGACTTTATATCCTGCCTCTGTAAGGAGCTGTAGCAGCACCTTAGTCCCTTCCCAGCAGTCCTCCCGCCCCCCGCTGGCAACAAGAAGGTCATCCATGTACTGCACCAGTGTGCAGTTGAAGTCCTCTCATGGGAAGGCAGCTAGGTCTGCGGCAAGTGACTCACTGAACAATGTGGGAGGGTTAAATCCCTGGGGCAAATGAGTCCAGGTCAGCTGTGTCTTCCTTCATGTTTGGGGGTCCTCCCATTCAAAGGCAAAAAGCAGCTGGCTCTTTGGTGCCAGTCGTAGACAGAAAAAGGCATCCTTTAAGTCCAGGCATGTGAACCACTCAGCCCTGGGAGGGGAGCTGACCCAGGAGAGTATATGGGTTAGAAACCACCAGGTGGAGGGTGATTGCAGCACCATTAACTGCTCTCAGGTCCTGCACTGGGTGATATCCCCCACCCGGCTTCCTTACTGACAATAGAGAGGTGTTCCAGGGAGACTGGCATTCGACCAGGATTCCCCCCTTCCTAAGCCATGAAATGTATTCCTGGATTCCCAGCTGGGCCTCTCGGGGTATTGGATACTGTCTCTGCCTGACAGGGAGGTCTCCAGGCTTGTGGTCAATTATCAGTGGTGTGTGCACCTTAGCCATCCCTGGGGGGTTCATCTCTGCCCTGACTGCAGGGAAGGCATCCAGGAATTCTGGTGGGTTTTCCTCTGACCTCTCAGTAGTGTACAGTTTCCATTCTTCCTCACATAGAAGGATGACTGCTGGGACCAGGCCCCCCTTTGGCTCACTCAAAGTCAGACTGGCTGACCTCCTGGGTTCAAAGGTGATTTGTGCCCCCAGTTTGCTTAACAACTCTCTTCCCAAAAGGGGGACAGGACATTCCGGTAGGTAGAGGAACTCACGATGTACCTGGTGCCCCTCTAGTAGGCATATCCAATCTTGGCAGAATGGCCAGGGCTCTACCTGGTTGCCTGTTGCTCCCACAACAGTTGCCTTCTGGTTGCTAAACGGGGCAACTGGAGTGGTGACCACCAAGTGCTCCACTCTGGTGTCTACCATAAAAGTCATCGGTGGCCCCTGACCTTCATCCTGACCATGGGCTCTCGGGGGCCAAGTTTCATAGATCCCGGTCTGTCCTAGTCTGAGTCCATCCTGGCCAAGCCGATCAGGTGGGCTTGGCTAGGCTCTGGCTGGTATTCTGCCCTCCCTCAGGGGGGTGCCCCACCTGAGACCTTCTGCTTGGGGCACTTGTTCTTCCAGTGTCCCACTTCTTCTTTTTTTTTTTTTTAAAATAAGATGAGGTTTCACCATGATGGCCAGGCTGGTCTTGAACTCCTGACCTCAGGTGATCCACCCACCTCAGCCTCCCAAAGTGCTAGGATTACAGGTTTGAGCCACCACACCTGGCAGTGTCCCACTTCTTTGCAGTATGCTGATCTAGCCACAAGGGAGGGCCCTCAGATCTCCCCCCCTTTGCTCAGGGGACCCAGATGCTGGGTCAGATCAGGATGGCCAAGAGCTGCTGCCAGGAATGTGGCCTTCTGCTTCATCCATTTGTCTACATCCCTCTGCACCTGCAGGTCTTTGTTTGTGTAGACTTTGCTGGCAATTTCCAGTAGCTGGGTGGCATTCATTCCCGCAGAGCCCTCCAACTTCTGCAGCTTCTGGTGGATGTCTGGGGCTGATCGAGCAATGAAGGCAGCGTTGTCCATCCGCATGTTCTCCGGTGCCTCTGGGTCGAATGTGGTGTAGGTCCAGAAGGCCTCGCAAAGCCTCTCATAGAAGTCACTGGGGGTCTCATCTGGCTTTTGAGTGACCTCTGTGGTTTTGGACATGTTGGTCAGCTTTCTTCCTCCCTCCCCAATTCCTATAAGGAGAGCCTCCCAGTAGCTCTGGAAGGAGGCTCTCCCTGCCTCGGTGTTAAAGCTCCAGTTCAGCTTCAGGTCAGGTGCAGCCTCCTCGGCCCACCGTGCCAGGTCCTGAGTTCCTGCTGGGGCCCATCCTGCAGGTCACTTTCAGGCCTCAGTCAGGATGCATCTGCGCTCCTCCATATTGAACAATGTGAGGAGAAGTTGGTGACAGTCATCCCTGGTGGTCTAGTGGTTAGGATTCAGTGCTCTCACTGCTGTGGCATGGGTTCGATTCCCAGTCAGGGAACCAAATGTTCTGGAAATCTTTCCTGACAAGAAACCCAAGTGGCACTCAGGGGATTGCAGGAACACACTTTGTTATGCCAGCAGGCCCAGAAGGGTTCACACCCAAAAGTCTGGACCCTGGCTAAGAAAAGTACACAGTTTTTATAGGTAAAGGGGCAAGGGAAGTAATTCAGAACTTCAGACAATGCAGCAGATTTTAGACGACACAGCTGTTTTCTTAAGACTTTCCAGTTAGTAAGCAATAAGCTAAGGTACAGAAGCAGAAAGAGACAGTTACTAACAAAAATAGGGTCAGTTTTAAAAATAGGGACTATTGCTGACAAAATCCTGGACGAAATTTCCACTTCACAAGTGATTCTCCTGCTTCAGCCACACGAGCAGCTGGGATTACAAGTGCCCACCACCATGCCCAGCTAATTTTTTGTACTTTTAGTAGAGACAGGGTTTCATTGTGTTGGCCAGGCTGGTCTCAACCTCCTGATGCTTTTTCCCATTTGCCTAATTTTTTGATGAAAATTTTGTTTGTCCATTTCTAGATCAAGTTATTCAACTTTATTGTTCAGTTTTAATGGTTGTTTGTATGTTTTGAATATTAACCATCTTCACATGTAATTTGAAAATGTTTTTACCCAATTTCTAGGAAATGTTGTCACTCCTGAATTTTCTTTTTAATGTGTGAAAATTTTGACATCTAGTGTAGTTAAACTTTTTTTGTTCTTTTATTTGCTGCTCATCCATTTAATGTGGTATCTAAAAAAAATGGTGCCAAGACCAATGCCATGTCTTTTTCCTATATTTTTTCCAAAAGATTTATTTGTTCTTTTGTGTTTAAGTATTTTATTAAAAATATATTTTCATATCATTCAAGGAAATAAGCCAACTTGACTTTACCAGTGTTGATAATCAGTTTTCAACATCATTGTTTGAAGAGATTATTTTTTTCCATTTTGTCCTCATGGCAACTTTGTGGAAGATCATTTGATCTTATAGAGAAGGGCTCAATTCTGAGCTCCCTATTCTGTTATTTCATCTGTTTATCTTTGTGTCAGTATCACATTGTTTATGTTACTGTAACTTTTATCTGTAGGTTGGATTGGCATCTTTGAAAAATTAGATTTTTTGACCCCCAAGCAAGAATATGTTGAAGAGCGTTTTATATTCACATATTTTTTAATTTGCCAGTTTGACTTTTGCTTTTAATTTCTAGTTTCATTTAGCTTTTGTTAGAAAACACAATGTATAATTTTAGTCTATTTAAATTGATTTGTTGTTGTTTTGAGACAAGATCTCACCATCACCCAGGCTGGAGTGCAGTGGCATAATTTTGGCTCACTGTATCCTTAGCTTCCTGGGCTCAAGTGATCCTTTCAACTCAGTTTTCTGAGTAGCTAGAACCACAGACATGCATTACCAGGTCTGGCTAATTGCTTGCTTGTTTGTAGTGTTGGGATCTCACTATGTTGCCCATGCTGGTCTCAAACTTTTGGCACCAGTGCATCCTCTTACCTTGGTTTCCCAAAGTGTTAGGATTATGGGTGAGAGCCACTGCACCCAGTCAGCATTTTTAAATTTAATGAAACTTGGTATGTGTCCTAACAGAATACACCAGGTACAAATAAGAATATTTTGTATTATCTTGGTTTTGACTGGAAAGTTTTGGATGCGTCTGTGAAGCCTAGCTGGTCTGTAATGTGGTTTGAATGTCCATGTTGTCCCAACCTCATGCTGTAATATCAATCCTCAATGTTGGATGTGGGACCTGGTGGGACATGTTTGGGTCATGGGGGCAAATTTCTTATGAATGGCTTGGTACATTCTCTTGGTAACCAAAAAGCTTACACTCTCTTTTTTTTTAAAGACGGGGTTTCACCATGTTGGTCAGGATGGTACTGAACTCCCGGCCTCAGGTGATCCGCCCACCTTGGCCTCCAAAGTGCTTGGATTACAGCCATGAGCCACCACGCTCAGCCTACACTCTCTTAATTCAAATAAGAGCTGGTTCATTAAAAGAACCTGACTTCTTCACCTCACACTTGCTCTGTCTCTTACCATATAATATGTTCAGTTACACTTTACCTTCCACCACGATTTTAAGCTTCCCAAAATCCTCACCAGAAGTGGATGCTGGCACACACTTCTTACACAATCTGCCAAACTGTGAGCCAAATAAACCTTTTTTCTTTTTCTTTCTTTCTTTGTTTTTTTTTTTTTTTTTTTTGAGACAAGAGTCTCATTCCATCACCAGGCGCCAGGCTGGAGTGCAGTGGCATGACGTTGGCTCACTGCAACATCTGCCTCCTGGATTTAAGTGATTCTCCCCCCTCAGCCTCTTGAGTAGCTGGGACTACAGGCACACACCACCATGCCTAGCTAACTTTTGTATTTATTAGTAGAGACAGGGTTTCACCATGTTGGCCACAATAGTCTAGATCTCTTGACCTCATGATCCCCCCACCTTGGCCTCCCAAAGTGCTGGGATTACGGGCATGAGCCACCGCACCCGGCCACATTTCTTCTTTATGAATTATGCACTCTCAAGTATTCCTCTATATGCAAAATAATTAATATAATCTATAATGTTGTCTACATTTTCTGTTTCTTATCTTTTATCTGAATTTTCTATTTATTATTTCAAACTGTGTCTTGATGTCTATAATTATTATGTTGTTATATATGTCTTGCTTCACTTTTGTCAATATTTGCTTTATATATTTCAGAGACCTGATGTTATATAAACATATACATATAGATAAATCATATAGTTGTAGATTCCTGGTAAATCAACTCATTTTACCATTGTATAATATCAATGTTTATCTCATGGTAGTATTTGACTTAAAGCATATTATGTCTAATATAATTATGACCACTTCACTCAATTGTGGTTAATATTTTCATGGAATATACATTTTTTTATTTTGTTATTTTCTGCCTATTTGACTCATAACTAAAATGTGTCTCTTCTAGGCAGCATACTGTATGCTTTAAAAAAACCACTCGAGCATTCCATATCTTTTCTTTTCTTTTTTCTTTTTTAAGATGAAATCTCATTCTGTCACTCAGTGGCACAATCTTAGCTCACTGCAACCTCTGCTTCCTGGGTTTAAGCAATTCTCCTGACTCAGTCTCCTGAGTATCTGGGATTACAGACATGCACTATCACACGTGGCTAATTTTTGTATTTTTAGTAGAGATGGAGTTTCACCATGTTGGCCAGGCTAGTCTTGAACTCCTGACCTCATGATCCACCTACCTCGGCCTCCCAAAGTGCTGGGATTACAAGTGTGAGCCACTGCTCTGGCTTTTTTTTTTGTTTGTTTGTTTTTTGTTTTTTGTTTTTGAGATAGTCTTTCTCTGTTGACTAGGCTGGAGTGCAGTGGTGAAATCTCAGCTCACTGCAACTGCTGCCTCCCAAGTTCAAGTGAGTCTCCTGCCTCAACCTCCTGGGTAGCTGGGACTATAGGCTCAGCCCACCATGCCCAGCTAATTTTTTGTATTTTTAGTAGAGTTGGGGTTTCATCATGTTGCTTAAGCTGGTCTCAAACTCCTGACCTTATAATCTGTTTGCCTTGACCTCCCAAAGTGCTGAGATTAAAGGTGTAAGCCACCATGCCCCCTCATGTTTTTCTGTTTGTTTATTTATTTGGACAAAGTTTCACTCTTGTTGCCTACGTCTGAGTGCAATGGTGTGATCTCAACTCATTGCAACCTCTGCATTCCAGGTTCAAGCAATTCTCCTGCCTCAGCCTCTTGAATAATGCATGAGTCATACCTTGAAAAGTACTCTTACAAAATTAATGCTGGAGACTGGTGAAAATTGGATAAAGCTCCTTCTTTTAGACCTTCTCAGAGTCAGATGCACCCTGTACAAGGTGAGATTCTCTCCTTTTGAAATCATACATGGGACGGCCCCACCTATCTTGCCTAAACTGAGGGACACTCAGCAGAGATATCCCAAGCTAATTTATTAAAGTACTTATAGTCTCTCCAACAGGTTCAGGATATCATCCAGCCACTCATCCAGGGAGCACAACCTAATCTGTTTCCTGACCTGACGGGGCCCTGCCACCCCTTCCGTCCTGGTGACCTGGTGTATATCAAAAAGTTCCAGAAGGAAGGACTCATTCCTACTTGGAAAGGACCTCACACTGTCATCCTTACCACATCCATGGCCCTAAAAGTGGATGGCATTCCTGCTTGGATTTATCATTTCTGCATCAAGAAGGCCAACAAAACACAGCAAGAGACAAGAGTCCCTGGCTGGGCATGGTGGCTCACGCCTGTAATCCTAGCACTTTGGGAGGCTGAGGTGGGTGGATCACCTGAGGTCAGGAGTTCAAGACCAGCCTGGCCATCATGGTGAAACCCTATCTTTAAAAAAAAAAAAAAAAAAAAAGTTCCCAAGCCCGGGTCAGACCCCCTCAAGCTGTGCCTGTCGGGTGCAGCCATCAGACTAGTTCTTTTTATTTACTTTTACTGTCTGCTTCTGGTCGTTAAGCCTTCTGTCCCCCTCCTACTCCTTTCTCCTTACTTCTTTTGCAACAGTCCTAGTGCTTGTGAACGCCACCTGGAAGAAGAGAACCTCCAATGCAGTCTCTTTCACAATCAATTTGTGTGTTTTATTTCCAAAGCCCAGCCATACCCTTGAAGAGCAGCAAAATTTGCCCCTCTGGGTAGGAGTGGGGCTCACTGACCCTGCTGCAGGGTTTGGACAAACCGGAAGTGAAAGTGGATGTGGCAGCTCAAGGGCTGCAGGAAAGGGACTCCAATGTGTACATTTCTAACTATGTCCTGGAGATCACCCCGATGCCGCTTGTTGGAGCCGTTACCAATTTTTCTGCCCTTTCTGGTCATGTGTAACCTTGGCTACTTACCTGGGGAGACCGACTTGGTCCCCGACCCTTTCTATAGCTCATACCTCTCATCCTAGACCATGTACTAGAGGAGCTTGTGATCCTTTCACTATAACTATCCATAACTCTAGCTCAGTTCAATGGTACTACAGTATGACATCGGGACTGCGACTCTATCTCACAGGGTTTGATCTCAGAACTATATTTACCATTCAGAAAAAGGTCCTGATCCCCTGGAGCCCTCCTAAACCAATTGGTCCCTTAACTGATTTAGGAGATCCCATGTTCCGCCCACACCCAGATAAAGTCAGCCCCATTGGCCCAGCTGTCCCATCGCCAGTCCAAGCTCCTCAACCCCGGCTGCAGCATCAACACCTCCAACCCAGTTTAATGTCCATTCTAAATGCAGTACATTATCTTCTTGTTACTCAGCTAAAACTGGCCCAAGATTGTTGGTTATGCTTGAAGGCAAAACCCCCATATTATGTTGGATTCAGAGTTGAAGTTAAGTTTAATACTGGCCTTTTCTCTTGTTGTGCCCATCCCTGTTCCCTTACGCTAGAAGATGTTTCACAAAGTGCCTCCTGCCTAGTCAGTAATGAATATAACCTATCTGCTTCAGGCCACCTGGCTTCCACTTCAGGCCTCACCCACTGCACTGATGGAACCAAACCTGGACCTCTCCTGTGTGTTAGTTCACGTGCTCCCCAGGTTTACATGTACAGCAGACCAGAGAGACAACTTCTTATTTCCCTGCCTGAACTGCACCCCAGGGTCTGCCAGAGAGCCCCACTCCTAGTGCCCCTATGGCCAGCCTTAGTGTGGCTGGGTCAGCAGCAATTGGCACTGCCACCCTAGTCTGAGGAGAAACTGGACTAGTGTCCTTAACAAGTAGTTGCTGACCTAAGAAATCTCCAATCAGCCATAAATACACTACATGCCCAAGTAGATTCCTGAGCTGAAGTTGTCCTTCAAAACCATCGTGGCTTGGACCTAGTGTTTCTCTCCCAAGAGAGTTTTTGTACAGCATTGGGGGAAAGCTGTTGTTTTTATGCTAACCAGTCTGGAGTCATCAAGGATACCCTTCAAAGAGTTCAGGAAAATCTAGATAGACACCAACAGGAGCGGAAAAATAGCACTCCATGATACCAAAGCATGTTTAACTGGAACCCATGGCTAACTACCTTAATAACTGGATTAGCAGGACCCCTTCTCCTCTTGCTGGGATTAGCTTTTGGGCAGCACATAGCTTCTGTTAAACTTATGTATCTTAGAACTCAATATAACCCCCTTGCTATAACTGAGGAATCAATAATTTGAATCCCCCAAAACACAAGTGGGGAATGTGATAACTTACCTTTTGTTAGCTTAATTGACTCTCCCTTTTCTTAGCTGAGAGCTGTTTAGACTTCATATTAGTTTCTTGAGTCAGACAGACTTCCTCTTAGTTTCTTCACTTATAGTTATTTTCCCACCATTAAGGATAGAGCTGTAGTGTGTGGCTGGGGTAAGATGACACCAGGCACCTCCAGGAATGCATCTGCTGATAAGACACTGAGTCAAGCCGTACCAGTGGAGCCTGGGAATACAGATGTTGTTAAGTACCCAGAGCCCCCATATCTATAAATTATATGTCTTTTTTGGCAGCCTAGGCCCCTGCACCTGGTACTGTTTACTTCTTATGTACTAGTTTATCTTTTAAGTTTTTGCTTGCTCAGCCTCTGTGAAAAAATTGCTTCAGCTAGGCTCCATCCTCCCTTTTCAAACTAGGGTGTAAAAAACCCCTAACTCTTTCTTTGGGACTGAGAGAATTTTGGACACTAGCCATCTCTCAGTCGCTAGCAAAAATAAAGGACTCATAACTCAATCTCAAAGTGTGGCACATTCCTTGCCTCACTCAGGTATAACGTTAGTACCTGTGTACACGTTGTTGCCAAATGCAGGCTTATTCAGACATAGCTGCCTTCTGTTTCTTCTGTAAACTTTAAAGAGCCAGCAAAGAGTATGAAACTTTAAGAAGGAGGTGAGTTGTATTTATTTATTTATTTTTTGAGATGGAGTTTCACCCTTGTTGTTCAGGCTGGAGTGCAATGGCATGATTTTGGCTCACTGCAACCTCCGCCTCTTGGATTCAAATGATTCTCCTGCCTCAGTCTCCCGAATAGCTGGGATTACAGGCATGCATCACCACACCTGGCTAATTTTTTGTGTTTTTAGTAGAGTCAGGGTTTCTCCATGGTGGTCAAGCAGGTCTTGAACTCCCAACCTCAGGTGATCTGACCACCTCGGTCTCCCAAAGTGCTGGGATTACAGGCATGAGCCACTGAGCCTGGCAGAGATGAGTTGTCTTTATTTGTACCAGAAGCATTTGTGTTGTGACAGGAGTGCTGAGTGTTAGGGACTCTGCACTGTGCCTGCTTCCTCTAACTAATGCTAATAATGAGTTCCGGGAGAGGAACATCAGGATTTACAGGGAACTTGTTTTAAACATTCATCCACAAACATTTTCCAAACCTGCAGAATCACATGGCATAGAATGGAGCCAAAATTACCAAGTGATTTCTAATCTCATTAAAACTTGAGAGGCAATGCTTAGCTAAACAGTTATTGGTCCAGGCTTCTCATTAGAATTCTCTGCCCAATTTGCAGACATCTGTTTATTTGTGCCATCTCCAAGGATTCTGTTTATTGTTCTGGGTGGAAGCATCCATGTTGTTGTAATCAAGTGCCTCATGTGACCCTAAAGTGAGGCCAGAATCAAGTATGAGGTGTTCCAAGTACATTTGTGAGTTAAGTTCCACCTTTGCACTGAAGGGTGGCCATAGAACTCTTTCTGTTTGACTTTAGTAGGGACAGGGCAATGCGGCCCATATTTTCTTTCTTTCTTTTTTTTTCCCCAAGGCAGAGTCTCGCTGTGTCACCTAGGCTAGAGTGCACTGGTGCAATCTCAGCTCACTGCAACCTTCGCCTTCCAGGTTCAAGTGATTCTCCTGCCTCAGCCTCCCAAGGAGTTGGGAATTCAGGTGCAGCCTCCCAAAGAGTTGGGATTACAAGCGTGTGCAACACGCTCGGCTAATTTTTTGTATTTTTAGTAGAGACAGAGTTTCACCATGTTAGCCAGGATGGTTAGGATCTCCTGACCTTGTGATCCACATGCCTTGGCCTCCCAAAGTGCTGGGATTACAGCTGTGAGCCACCACACCTGGCTGTGGCCCATATTCTCATTACTGTAGCAGAAATTTCTGATGTCTCTGATGGGGGAGGGCACCTGAGAACAGAAAAAGTAAAACATAGTTTGATCTCCATGGAGCAGCACATTGTTCCTGAATCTCCTCTGCTATAAAGGACAAAAGGGAGTGAGCTTTTTCTGCAGGTCTTGGTCCTTCTGCCTGTGGGTCTGGTGGTAGCAGGTAGGCAGGTGGTGCTCACATCTTTAAAGACAAATTCTCAATATGGAGGTGTAATTTGTTCAAAAGAATCTCATCTGAAAAGGATTCCCAGAAAAGTAGGAGAAAGAGGAAAAAATTGCTTTTTTTTTTTTTTAAAGCAAAACATCTCTCAGAGCTGTGACCACTCTGTCTCCTAGAATGCCATACAAATCTTTACTTCTCTATTGTGTTATTCCTCCCTAAAGAGTTGATTTTTACTACTTTAAAAAATTCTTATGATAATCAAGGGTCTATGAAAAATATTATTTTGTATATACCAGAGCATTTTCTACATTCTTTACATTGTGGCTTCTTGCAGAATTCCTAGAATAAATTCATAATCCACACTATTAAAAATGTTCCTTTTTTGGCTGTGACCATGAAAATGTATGGATACTCAAGATTCCTATTGGTTGAAAGCTAGAGTCATTTGTAAAGGTGGAAAACATGTAATGTTGAAGTTCCATCTGTGTTCTCCATTACCTCTATGCAAAACAGGATCAAGAAAATTCTTAGTTAAATAAGATGATATTTATTACCCAGAAAGATCTAAAAAAAATTTATCAGGAGATACCTGCTCTCTAGGGTGCTAAAGAAAGACCACTTAAAATTATTATTACAAATTATAGAAGAGGGAAGATATCTGTATTCTGAACTTTGCACAAAACTTATTTTTTTAAGTTAAAATTCAGACTATAGTTTCAGAGGGACAATATCACAGTCATGATGCTGTGTCATTCTATGTGCATTAGCACATCATAAAAATTTGTCCTAGTGCAGTGGATGTTAATGATTTACTTGGTTAAAGAGCTTTTTGACAGATTTGTCACTATAGAGTTAATTATGTTTCTCTTCATTATTATCTTAATGCAGCTAATGTGCATAAACCATCACAGTTATTCCAGCAGCTACCCTTCTTAAATTAGGTTTTCTTTGCATATATCTGTCTTTGGAAAGTGAAAGCTCTTATTTTTATTTACAGGCCAGATAAACTAGGAAAACACAGGCTCTTCCCCTTACTAGATGTTTGACAAAATATTCTTGGCCAAAAACATTGACATTCCTGGTGAGCTTGTTAGAAATTCAGACAATCAGACTTTATTTCAAATCATCTGAAAAAATAATCTGTATTAACAAGCTCTCCAGTTTATTATACACACTAAAATTTAAAAGGTACCTTCTAACTCAACATGTATTTTCCATCTGAAAAATATACACAATTCATTCTTTAGAATTATACATTTTATGCCCTTAATTTTATACTGTATCACCCAGAAAAGTATCATGTATACACTGATATTGTGAATCTTCTGCCACTCTCTTGGAGTTAGAAAATACATTAGGGAATATTTCTGTGTTAAAAAAAATTATTTTATTTTATAATTTTAGTCACTCCTTTAAGTCAGAAACAATTCTCTTTACTCTCTCATTTCACCTTGACTCAAATCTAAAAATGCTTCCCAGAACCACATAGTAATTGTGTGTGTGTGTGTGTGTGTGTGTTTCTGTGTGTTTTAGGGACCATTGACATTCAGGGATGTGGCCATAGAATTCTCTCTGGAGGAGTGTCAATGCCTGGACACTGCACAGCAGAATTTATATAGAAGTGTGATGTTAGAGAACTATAGAAACCTAGCCTTCCTGAGTGAGGAAAAACTTCAATACATAATTCTTAATATACCCTAGAGATTTTATTTCTTTTCTTTCTGGAATGTTCTTTGGTAAAATATGCTTTGCATAAATTAGTTTCATATCCCTATTTTCAAGAAAATCTTTGGTATTCATCCATGTAGAAAAGAATCTCTCCAAGATGTTTCATTTTGACCTTAACTTTCCACATTCCTGAGCTGATCTATATCCTTCACTCTAGATTAGTGGTAATTCCACAAATTTAGTGGCATAAAATATTTTTGCCCACACCTTAAAATCTAATTGCCAATACTAACTTTTGATTCAATAATACTGGATAGTAAAATTAAGAACCTGCAAATCAACAATATTTTGTAAATCTTTGGAAATGTCTGTTACAAATTAGTATTTTGGGATTAATTTACTAGCTGAGTGCATTACTGAGTTGGTCACTGGAGAACATGAGCAGGATTTATGTTATTTATTTTTAACAAAACAGGTATTGCTGTCTGTGAGCCAGAACTAATCACTTGTCTGGTGCAAGGAAAAGAGGTCTGGAATATGAAGAGACAGGAGATCATGGTGACAAAACCCCCACGTAGGCAAGAGGGAAAATGAATACAACAGATGACACAGATGAGAGGTCCAGAAGTCAAGGAGAAAGTCTATCCTCAAAATGTAATTTGGGGGCTGGATGCCATGTTTGATGCCTGTAATCCCTGCACTTTGGGAGGTGGAGGCAGAAACAGGCAGATCACCTGAGATCGGGAGTTTGAGATCAGCATGACCATAATGGAGAAACCCAATGTCTACTACAAATACAAAATTAGCCAGGTGTGATGGTATACACCTGTAATCCAGCTACTTGGAAAGCTGAGTCAGGAGAAACTTGAACCCGGGAGGAAGAGGTTGCGGTTAGCCGAGATTGTGCCATTGAACTCCAGCTTGGGCAACAAGAGCAATAAATTTCGTCTCAAAAAAAAAAAAAAAAAAGTAATATTTATTCTTTCAATCTGTAGACATAAAATATTTTAAAATTTATTTGTGTCTGCTCTAGTTTCTTTCAATGATATTTTATATTTTTCAGTGTAAAGATGTTTTACCTCTTTGGTTAAATTTGTTCTCAAAATGTATTATTTTGATGGTATTTTAAATAAGATTGTTTTCTTTATTTTATCAGATAGTTTGTTTTATGTATATGGAACCATAATTTATAGCTGTATATTAATTTTATATTTTGCTTATTTACTGAGTGTGTTTATTAGACAGGCTTTAATGTACGATTCATGGTTTTCTATATGCAAGATTATATGATCTACAACCAGCAACTTTTACTTATCTGTCTTGAATTTCAATGCCTTAAAAAAATTTTTTTTTGATGAATTCTTCTGCCACAGGCTTCCAGTGCTTTATTAAAATAGAAGTATTGACAATGGGCACAGTATTGTTTTGCATTGGTGTGTGTGAATTTGAATGAGCAAACACCTCTTCAAGTTTTTAGAAATGGTTTCAGAAGGTCAAGATCTTTTGTTGGGCCCCCAGGGTGATGAAATTCCCTTAGTGTTTACAGTGGAGAGAAGTTGTAGCTTGGTCACAAGTTGTAGCTTGGTCACAGACTCACTGCTGAGTCTGCACTAGGGTCCACCTTTCTTTGGTTGGTTATAAGAGGCTTGAGTAGTTGTAACTCCCATCTCATTTTTTGGACAGACTGAATATCCTTCAGGACTTCTATCATAGGGCAGACACTAGGGCAAAATTCTGCAGTCAGGTCTGCTAACGGCAGGGTTTATATCAGGATGTGGATGAGTATGGCTTTCACTGACTAGCAGAGAACATTTTCCTGGGTCACTGAGTGGGTTTCTCTGTAGGCAGAACTGGCCATGAACTGTGGCTCAGGGAGCTGGAACTGCATCATTAAACTGCTTTGGGGACCACAGTAAAGGCCAAGGCCTGCAGGCCTGCCTGCACGTCTGTAAATGAGTGTCTTCCTCCAGGCCTCTGGAAGGGCAGGGCCTCTTTCAGAATGCGACTGGGAGTAGTTTGGGATGATTACAAAGTAAGTTCAGAATTCTCTGTGGGACCAAGTTGGGTGGGCCATTTCTTTGGTATGTAGTCAAGAACAGAGTTCTTGTAGTTTGCCACCTGAATGAGGGCCTGACTTCTGAAAAGTTCACTCCTCAATCTTGGGTTTTAGCAGTTTCACAAGTCCCTCCATGGATCTCAAAGCCCTCTTAAAGACACTTCTTTTGGAGATAGGGTCTTGCTACAGAACCCAGGCCAGTCTAGTTTTTGTTATTGAGACAGAGTCTCCGTCTGTCACACAGGCTTTAGTGCAGCACCATGACCTTGGCTCAGTGTCATCTCCTCCTGGGTTCAAGTGATTATTGTGCCTGAGCCTTGGAAGTAGACAGAATCACAGGCACCCACCACCACACATGGCTAATTTTTATATTTTTAGTAGAGACATAATTTTGCGTGATGGATAAGCTGGTCTCAAACTTCTGACCTTAAGTGATCTGCTCACCTCAACCTTCTAAAGTGCTGGAATTACAGGCATGAGCTGCCTCATTCAGCCTAGGCTGGTCTTGAAATCCTGGCCTGAAGCAATTCTCCCACCTCAGTGTATCAAGTAGCTGTCATTACAGGGGTGAGCCATGGTGCCTGGCTCTCTCATAAAGGCATTTTTGTCAGGGATAGTTGACACATTTTCTTGCTGCTGGAGCATAAGAAAGTAGGGCACATTTTATTTTTCCATCTTGTTGATGTTACTTGCCCTATACATTTTTATTTTCTATTTTCCATTTCAAACTTGTCTGTAATTTTTGAATTAGATATTTAGAACAATATGCTAGAATTTACATATTATGCCTGAAGTAAATTAGATAATTAGAAGGCACTCCATATTTACTAAAATAGTTACTCATAAATTTAAGTTTGCTGCAGGCAAAAAGGAATTATAGTATTTTCACCCACTTTCTTCAGCCTATATTTAAATAATAATAAAATTTATTTTCAAATATTTGTTTTATATATCGGAGGCTCTAACCATTTTAATATACATATGTGTGTCTGTCTGTGTGTGTATGTGTGTATGTATTTTATTTAGCAATGTAAGGTTATTTGCTTTTAAAGTTGGATGACAGCAGCTTCATTTTGTGTAAGAATAGCATATATTTAAAACAAAATTTATCTCTGGTTTATTTTAAATGACTATAAATAGTTTCTCATTACAATATTCTATTTATGCCTATACTGCATTTTCTCTGAAATATTACTGCCAAACACTGCCTGCCAGTGATTCAAAATATCTGCCTTCTATGAGTACACGGTTAGTCAAATATTGTTATCTAGACACATTCTTAATGGTACATCAATATTGCAAACCAGAGTTTATGAGTAAACATTTCTCTTATTACTGTCTTGCAGTTCTATATTAGTGTGTTTTCTTATTGCAGGTTTCTTTTTATGTATTTATTTTTTTGAGACACAGTCTTGCTCTGTCACCCAGGCTGGAGTGCAGTGGCATGATCATGGCTCACCACAACCTCTGCCTCCCAGGTTCAAGTAATTCTTCTTTTGCCTCAGCCTCCCAAGTAGCTGGGACTACAGGCTCATGTAACCACGCCTGGCTAATTATTGTATTTTTAGTAGAGATGGAATTTCATATTGGCCAGGCTGGTCTTGAATTCCTGACCCTATGATTCACCCGCCTTGGCCTCCCAGAGTGCTGGGATTACAGGGGTGAGCCACCATGCCCGGCTAACGTAGGTTTCTTAATATCAGTTTATTGTTTTTTTGGTTTTACTTACATATTGTAATTTTGGATAATTTGCAATTCTCTTTGACTTAAGTCAATGTTAGGTTTAATTAAAATATAAATCAGCCATATGTCTATAACAATCTGATTTTATATGTGTGTGTGCTTATTTATAAATATGACCCCAATTTTGGTTGTGACTTACCTTGTATATATTCTTTCTTAGCTGATTTGCTTTTTTTTTTAACGGAGTTTCACTCTTGTTGCCCAGTCTAGAGTGCAGTGGCATGGTCTCAGCTCATTGCAACATCCACGTCTCAGGTTCAAGCGATTCTCCTGCCTCAGCCTCCTGAGTAGCTGGGATTGCAGGCATGTACCACCACACTTGGCTAATTTTGAACTTTTAGTAGAGATGGGGTTGTTCCATGTTGATCAGGCTGGTTTTGAACTCCTATCCTCAGGTAATCCATCTGCCTCGGCCTCCCAAAGTGCTGGGATTACAGGCATGAGCCACTGTACCTGACCTCTTAGCTCATTTTCACTGGTTGTTTCACCTTGTTTAAGTCAGTAGTTTTGGAAATAGTCTTTATTTTCACCATGTATTTAATGATGAATATGTATTTCCTTTCTGTGAAAAAAACACTTCTGTGGTTTGAAGATAATTTCTAAAAAGATTTGTAATTCCATATTGTTTTCAGTGTTTTTCTTTTGAAAAATTATTTTAAAAACATATAAAA
>PVKP010033377.1:0-25083 GCA_004027715.1 Plecturocebus donacophilus | reverse complement strand
CGAGCCACAATCCCGAGCTGCTGCTACGCGGCCATCTTGGATCTCTCTCCACCCGGTGATGAAGTTTTTCTGTTTCTTAGTTTTCCTTTGGCGGACGCCCGTTCCCCACAGAGCCAGACCTTCCTGGGTTCGCTGTGCTTGCTGTGAAACTCTCCGTCCTCAGCGCTTCCAATTGCTGTTTTCCTTGTGGGGATGGGACCAGCCGAGCCCGTCCGTCCCGTATACTCCGCACCGGGAAGCGCCGGGCCGGGTGCCGGCCAAAAGAGTCGTGCTGGTGACCCGTGTGGCTTCTCTGCCGGGAATCTCGCGGTCTGTGGGCAACAAAAATTCGTCGGAAAGTGTGGCGGCCACTTGTTCTCTGCGCTTTCACTGGGAGCTACATTCCTGAGCTGTTGCTAGTCGGCCATCTTGGATCTCTCCTTTTTTTAGTTTTTAAAATTTTTTTGTATATTTAGTAGAGATAGGGTTTCATCACATTGTCCAGGCTGAAGGTCAGGTGCCCTGGCTCATGCCTGTAATCCTAGCTTCTTAGGAGGCTGAGGCAGGAGGATGGCTTGAGCTCTGGAGTTTGAGACCAGCCTGGGTAACAGTGAGACCTCATCTCTACAAAAAACTTTTAAAAAAAAAATTAGCTTAGCATTCTGGCTCCCACCTATAGGAGGCTGCAATGGGAGGATTGCTGAAGCCCAGCAGGGCCAGAGTGCAGTGAGCCCTGATTGAGCCACTGCACTCCAGCCTGGGCGGCAGAGCAAGACCCTTTAAAAAAATACTCCTCACTTCTGCAGCGCAGCACATATACTAAAACTGGAAGAATATGGAGATTAGCATAGCCCTTAAAAATATACAAAACAAAAACAAAACATAATGCCAAATTTCTTCTTCATTCCTTTCCCGTAAGTTACTTTTAAAAAGATGTATGTTTATACCTGCGTACGAGGAGCAGTTGTCCTCCGTGCGTGTTTCTGGTGTACCAAGGTGCAGGGGCCTGCAGCACCACCAGCAACCGGAGGAGGTCGCTGCAGGGGCTGGAGCCTCTGCTGCATCCATGCGAGATGACGACTCATTTTCTTCTTGCACACAGACATTTAAACTCCAAAAGCCACTTCTTCCATTTGTCCTCCACTTGTTTTCCAGCCACAGTTGGCTCACATGCAACGCATGCTACACCTGCCCAAGGTCGCCAGGGCCACGCCTTGCGTGGACAGTGTTGCAGAGGGGCCCCAGTTCCGCGTGCACAAGATTGCCAGGGCTCCTGCCCTGTGTGGACAAGGTCGCCAGGACCCCCGCCCTGCATGCACAAGGTCTCTGGGACCCCTGTCTCACCTGGACAAGGTTGTGGAAAAAGTCGCCAGGGCCCCTGGCCCGCGTGCACAAGGTTGTCGGGACTCCTGCCCTGTGTGGACAAGTTTGCCAGGGCCCCTGCCCCACGTGCACAAGGTCTCTGGGGCCCCTGCCCCGCATGGATGAGGTCGTGGACAATGTCGTACCCCGCCCCACCCCCGCCATGCGTGTGCATGAGGTCGCTTCAGCCCCCGCCCCACGTGGACAAGGTTACTACATGGACAAGCTTATAGTGCTCTGCCCCACCAGCCAAGGTTGTCAGCCCCGCCCTGCCTGCCCAAGATTGCTGGACCTGGGAGGGGCACGCAGCGGTGGAGCCTCTAGAGGACCTCTGGGCCCAGAGGGGCTTCATTCTTCCAGGCGCCTCTCTGTGGGGGTGGGGTTGGAAGACTCTGGAAATTCCAGCTCCTCGGCTCTTAAGTCCTGGTAAAAAAAATCTAGGGATTTGGGTCAGAGGTTCTTTTAAAGACCAGCCCGCCCGCAGTCCTCCAAGGAAGCATAAGATCTTGGCAGAGACGAGGCAGCCTCCTCTCCCAGCCAACTCTTCCTCTTCTCCCCCTCATTCTTTGTTTTTTCTTAATTTAATTTAAAAAAAAAATTTTTTTTTTGAGACAAGCTCTCTTGCTCTGTCCTCCAGGCTGGAGTACAGTGGCATGATCTCAGCTCACTGCAACCTCCACCTCCCAGGTTCAAGTGATTCTCCTGCCTCAGCCTCCTGAGTAGCTAGAACTACAGGCACCCACCACCATGCCCAGCTAATTTTCTTACTTTTTACAGAGATAGGGGAGTCTTGCCCAGGCTGGTCTTGAACTCCTGGCTTCAAGCTATCCTGCCTCAGTCTCCCCAAAGCACTGGGATTACAGGCATGAGCTACGACTGAAGTGGAAGTTACCTGAGGAAGCCTGAGAGACAGGCAGACACAGACAGACAGAAGGCCATGAAGACACGACAGGGCCAGAGTACTTCATTTCTGCTTTTTCAGCCAAACCTCATAGCTGGAATGTTAAAACTTTAGGATATGGTTTTGCTAAGGCTTGAAAAATGTTTCCCTACCAGGAAGGGCTGAGGGGAAGGATCTTCATAGGAAATTCCTTCCCTTATACATAATAATTGTCACTGCATTTAAATTACTCGCATTCACATGGCAATGCACGTGAAATACTTCTGCTGCTTAGGCATTGTGAGCCCAGCTCCTACCTTGCTAAGAGCTAGTAGTAGATTGAAGGAATGTCTTCTGGTTCCCACCCATCCTTATAGACCCAGTGCCTACTAGAGGGGGACCAAGCCAGGAGAGCAGAGCATGTGTCAGGAGCCCATGCTGGTCTGCCTGGCAGCTGGTCTGTGGCTGGAGAGCTGGGTGAGGCCAGCTTCCCCAAGGGACAGCAGAGGGGATCATAATGATATACCTGCAACAGAGGCCTGGACCATCCAATGGGGAGCTTTGGAGCTGGGATGCGGTCCTTGAAATTGAGAGGAACTGCCTCGAGATCCTGGCAGAGCCTGAGGTGCCCCACACCTCAGCCACCTCGACATTTTGTTAAATGCCTCTTTTGCAGTCCTTTCTCTATCAGACAGCATGTGGGCAAATCTCACATTTCCAGGCTTCATAGTGTTAGATTCAGTCTTAAGTGAACACCAATTTGTTGACAAAATGTAAGAGGAGAGATATCTTGGGAAAGATACCGAAGGTACAGATGTTCAAAACTGCTTTATTAATATGTAATTCACACACCTGAAGTGGAGTTTTACAACAGCTGTCAGTAGTGGCAGTACACCAGTGAAGTTTGAAATCTCGGTTTATCTTGCCTTTTTTTTTATCCCTCCCCAATCTCTTTGTTTTAGCCATGAGGCAGAAAACCTCTTGAGGAGCTCTGCTTTAATGGTGTGAGAAGAATTCCTTCTGTCTGGTCCAGGGCCACCACTCCAAGCTGAGAACAGCCCACTGCAATGCATGTCACTGCTCTCCAGAAGAGATGAGGCTGCCAGGCCCTCAGGGTATCCTTGGTGCAGTAGTATTTAGCCCTACTAGCTTGTATGCTGCAGCAAGTCTGACAAAAGAATTTTTCATTTAATGTATATGAATCTGCAAGAACAGCCCACAGGGTAGCAGATAAGGGCTCCAGGTAAGAGCTCATCAGACTCTTATTTTGTAACCATTGTGGCTTCCCAAACTGTGAGGCATAGAGTTTATGCCATGTTAGGTTTTGCTGAATTTGATATAGATTGTATCAGTTCTCCCTTAAAAGTATTCCGAGTCTCCTACCAGGCCAGGTGCAGTGGCTCACACCTGTAATCCCAGCACCTTGGGAGGCTGAGGCAGGTGGATCACCTGAGGTCAGGAGTTCGAGACCAGGCTGGCCAACATGGCGAAACCCCATCTCTACTAAAAATACAAAATTTAGCCAGGTATGGTGGTGCATGCCTGTAATCCCAGCTATTTGGCAAGCTGAGGCAGAAGAATTGCTTGAACCTGGGAGATGAAGGTTTCAGTGAGCCAAGATCGTGCCACTGTACTGTAGCCTGGGGGGCAGAACGAGATTCTGTCTCAAAAAAAACAAAAACAAAAATAATCTTCTACCACTCTAACGTGGGTAGGAAAAAAAATGCTTCTGGATGATGTGAGATGTGAAAGAAATCTCAGAATCAAGATGCTTCCAAGGCTGGGAGGACTGAGTGTACAGGTGAGTTAGAGGCAGGAGATGGGGTTTTGCACGCGTTGAGCATCTTACTATTGCAGCAGGTGGAGTGGTCACTAATGAAGCAAGTGTTGAATGCCACAGGTATCTTCTGCCAACTCTGGTGTTAATATGATGGCTTCAACTCCAGCACTGATACCTGTCTAGAAGAGAAGGCTCCATTTATGGGCATGGTAGCCAAGTTCAGTGGATTAGCATCTTTTTTTCTATGAGACATTAAACAATCCTAAATTAAACTTTCTTGAGTGTTTTAGGAGAAAAATTTAGTGTGGGTAGGATTTTCTTGTTGCATGTGGCCAGGTGACACAAAGTCATCAAAGTCTTGTTAGCCTACCACGTGACTCTGTAAATAATTAGTAATTGGTAAATAGTGCATGACACACATTTTCAAATGCATTAAGATTTTGTGAGCTTCTGTAGAAGAGGCTCTCCTGAAGAATGGCACATGTGCAAACTAGATAATGGAGTCAAACTCAGAAGTTGCTGCTGCTGTTAATGTTGATTTGAAATTCCCTTTAGCCTGTGCCTCGGTGCATCTCTGCTACATGCCTTATCTCCACCTTTCACACACCAGGACAGCCTGTCCAGCAGAATAGGCAGTGTCTTCTCACTCCCTGCTTGTAGCTCTGTCCTCCTTTCCTCTATCCTATGTCAGTCTAATTTAGTCACTCACTCATTCATTGAACAAATATCTGCGATCGCTTTCTACACACTAGACACCAGAACACATACCCGAGCTGTCCTTGCTTTCAGTTGACTTGCAGCTTCACCCTTGCTTTGGGGCAGGGCTGCCCAGCCTTTCCACGTCTTGGCAGGCATAGACATGGCTGATGTTTACACGGCAGCTTGAGGTAAGCTGCACAAGATTGGAGGTGTCTATTGAGGCTTGGTGAAAAGAACTCATTACACTTCTTTCTATAATTATTATAAGAAGAATACACGGTAAACATTAGAGTCATTAAATGTCAAACATGCATAAAATCTACAATTAGTTTTTATGTTTTTTCCCAGAAACACATAAGATACCTTTGTGAACTCTAACAGCTAACCCTTAAATGATGCTGATGCCAAAACGTGACATTATCTCCTTTAGTCCCTAGAGCAACCTGTCAGCCTTATTTCCCAGATGAGGAAGCAAGCACTCAGAGTAGGGAAATCACTTGCTGAAGGTTCCACAGCTGCTAAGTGGCAGAGGGGAGGGGTGAACCCAGGCACGTGGCCTCCCTCTCTGCACCCTGGACCACTGTGCCATCCTGCCATCTTTTGGAAGAGCCACCTACAGTTGTAGATAAGGATGCTTAAATGGCGATCTTTGCACATTCTTTTTTTAAAAAATATTTTATTTTTTCTTTTTTGAGACAACAGTCTTACTTTGTTGCCCAGCCTGCCCTACTTCTTGGGCTCAAGCAATCCTCCTGCCTCAGCCTCTTGAGTAGCTGGGAGTACAGGCATGCACCACCAACGCCCAGCTATTTTTTTTTAGAGATGGAGTCTCACTGTGTTGCCCAGGCTGGTCTCAAACTCCTGGGCTCAAGCAATCTTCCCGCCTCAATCTCCCAAAGTGCTGGGATTACAGGCGTCAGCTACCACATCCAGCTTGGTCTCCATACATTCTTAGAAAGGAAGTGGCCAAGCTCCTAGGCCGGCTTCAGCTGCATTTCCCTGACACACTCCTCCCTCGTCCTGGCTCTGACCTCTTGCCATTCTCCAGACTGTGTGCTTGTCTTCACTCTGTGACTCTGCATGTACTCTGTGCCCAGAGGTTGTGTATTTCTGATGGATTTAGAAGTGGGTTCCCATTTCCTTTAAGGTTTAAAACATAGCTCTATGTATATGTACAGCGGCATCTTCTGAGAGTTAATGTATTTCTTGTTAAAGAAGGGTTGATGGACAGATAACAAGGGCAAGCCTCAGTCAACATGGGTTATTTGAAGGGTTTATTTATAAACAAGCTGGCTCATAAGTGCAGTTCACTTTTATGACTTGAAACTCCCCTCTGAACATGAGCCTTCACTTATGGTCTCCTTGCTGATTTTTCTTAGTTGAGTTCCTAGATTTGAAGCACAATAAACATGCACATCTTGAGTAGTGGGTGCTTTGTAAACGAGGAGAAAGTTTGAGAATATCCACATCAACCTAGCCTGTCTTGGAGGTGTCCCTTGGCAGTCAGCAGGTACTGGGTTAATGAGCACAGGCTGGTGATTCACCCTGCAGGAGACAGAGCGTTGGTCACGTTTCTGACAAAGCAATTGAACGCTTAGTGCTGATGGAAAGGCTTGCGGTTAGAGTTGGCCCCAATTGGCACATTTTTTTAATAGTCACCAAAAGCTCCAGGGTGATCCCACAAAGTTGTGGTCTTATATCGTGTCTTCCTCCAAGCTGTTGAATCATCGCAGACGTGATCTCATCGCATAGCACAGCTGTGAAGTAGGCAGTGGGAGTCTTATCTCCCGTCCCAGGTGAGGCCAGGAAGCATTTCCCTTCTGAACCACTGCTGCTTGCTCTCTGCAGCTCTTCCAGGTTGTAAACATTCGCCCTTTCTGGCAGTCCCGGTGCCACTTTAACAAACAGCTCTTTTCTTATTACCATTTTCCGATCCGTCACTTCATGTCCTTCCACTGCGTGGCAGCACCTCCCCAGGCCTTCCACCTCGTGTTCCTCTGCAGCCCCTTCCCTTTCCCTGCCATCTTGCCATGCCCACGCCCTCATCGCTAAGAACACAGGCACAGTTTACAGCCAGCGTTTTCTATCCTGCCACTCTGCTGTCATGGCCAGGACTGGAAAGCTTGATTTACTATTGGTCCATCACGTATGGATAGTAAGGGCTTAATTTGTTCTAGGCACTGTGTTAAGTGGGCAGATGCAGGCATGAGTAACATGGTTTCAGGTCCTGCCAGGTTCTTCCCATCCTAAGGGAACCACAGACACACAGCTGAGTGTGATTCGGGTCATGGGCACCACGATGCCCTGTCCAGAGGAAGGGAACACTTAGTGCTGCGTCTCTCTCTGCAGAGTGGCTCTATGACCAGGGCCAGGCTTCATGCTGCAGAGCAGCCCTGCGCAGCCTCCCCCACGATCCCTGGGTCTTTCTACATCTCCACCCCTTTCTTGTCTGCTGTCTGGGTAACTGTGGGCTCCTTTCCAGGGCTCCCCGTTGTGCCTTTTCAGTTTCCTCCTGCCAAAGCCCTTTTTGTGGCCTTTGCCTGCTTCGTCCTTTTCCCAGAGCCAGCCTCAATGGTGTTCTTTTCTCTCTGCTCACCCTCCCTGTTTGCCTACGGCTCTTTGAAGCCGTCCTGAAAGATGAAGGGGGTGTTGTGGTCAGAGCTTCACAGCCCCACCCCACTGGGCTGCATCTTTTCTGCACCCTCCTGCCTGTTCTGTCTCCCTGACCTGAGTGCCTCCAGCTCTGCACCCACAACTGTCCCCAGCCTGCCCTGCCGACGCCATGTGTACCTGTTTGAAAGCTTCCTTGACTGCCTGCAGACAGGAACAAAACCCTGGAGAGCCTGGCCCCCATCTGTGGGTCCCTCTCCACATCTCCTACCCTGGTGTGCTGCTGCCATGAGCTCATCTTTCCCCAGGCGTTTGCTCTGGCTGTCCCATCTGCCAGGAATGCCTTTTCTCTCCCAGGGCTCTCTACCTGCCCAAAGTCTGGCATAGCTTAGCCATGCCAGCTTAGCCTTCCACCTTGTCCTTCGGGTGGAAGGAGGCTTTCTCCTCTGGCCCTCGTCCATTTTACTTGCCCTCTCCCGTGGTGGCCACCAGCCTCTGTCTTGCGTTCATCCCACAAGCAGTTTGAGGGACCTGTCCTGTGCCGGCTCCATGGGGTCCTGCTGCATCTGTCTTTTCTTTCTTGTACAAGTCAGATCTCTAAGGGCCAGTCCTCTGCTGCTGTAGCCAGCACAGGGCATTGTAAACAGTAGGCATGTAATATATGACTCTTGGGCAGCTGCACCCTCTCCGTGGGGACAGGTTTCCTCATCCCAAAGTTAGCCTGGGGGTGAGCTGAGGTTAAAGCCAGGTTCCCTGACTCCTGCAGTTCTTCCCCTTAAACGTTTCTAGTTTTAGGTTCATCCTGAACTGACTAGTCCAACCACAAAAGTTTTCTAAGGAGAAGCAGAATTTAAATCTCTGCCCATCATCAAAATTCCCATATATCCTAACATAAGGCCAAATAGTCTGTGGTGTGGCTTGTGCTAGGCTTTTGTCATCAAGCACCTGCAGGACACACAGCCAGCCACCTGCACTCATTCTGAGGGTCTCCGGCAGTGCTTCACAGGTTCTTAGCAGTGACAGAGGCAAAGTGTTGCAGCACAGACTGGGGACGGGAGTCCCTGGCGGCTTTGCTTTAGGATGATGTGTACTTACCTCTCCTTTGCTTCCCTCCCAGGAGATGGCTGGCCGAGCTCTCAAGCAAACTGGCAGCAGGAGCATCGAGGCCGCCCTGGAGTACATCAGCAAGATGGGCTACCTGGACCCAAGGAATGAGCAGATTGTGCGGGTCATTAAGCAGACCTCCCCAGGTGAGCCCAGGCCCGCAGCATGGTGGGCAAAGACGGTTTGTGGCTTCGGGACACAAAACCATGTGCAGAGAGGTCCGACCTGGCCTCGCCAGAACCAGTTTCCTGGCACATTGCCTCGTTCCAGGTAATAGGCAAGCTGAGCCTGCCCTGCCCTGAGAGAGCCAGGCCCTGGCAGGGGCAGCCCCAGGTGGTAGACCAGGGATGCACCCAGTGCTTGCCCCATCCACCTCATGTGAAGTTACCTTGGTACTTCTACCTAGGGGAAGGTGTGTGCTTGTTTTATGAAAGATCAAAAAAGTCAGCAAAGTGGGAGTAAAAATGGTCTTTTCACTTTCTCTTGGGCCTGTGGAGGGATCTTTGACAAGGGTGGCTTCTTTCCTCAATTCTAAAACACACCTCTCTCACATCATAGCCTCTGAGAGTGGCTGCTTGACGGCAGGCAGCATGGGCAGAGCTGGGCCCCCCTCAGCAACCCCTGTGAAGGGCCTGAGGCACTGCACCAAACTCCCTGCTTTTCATTAGCTATGGGTGAATGCTACTTTCCCAGGATGGAGCACATGGGCCCTGTGATCTGTGATTGGTACCTGAGGCCCCTGGGGTGTGATAAAGGTACAGTGGCTCAAGCCTGTAATCCCAAGACTGTCTGATCTGGTCTGGTTTGGTTTGGTTTTGTATAATCCCAACTCTTTAGGAGACTGACGCCAGAAGATGGAGACAGGAGCTAGAGACCCGCCTGGGCAACATAGGGAGACCTCATCTCTATTAAAAAAAAAAAAAAAGAAAAATTAAAATAATTAGCAAGAGCTTTCCCTATTTTATGGGAAACTTACTTCATGTGGCAAGTGAGAAAAATCTCACTTTTGTAAGTTGACTCTCCCTTGTTAAGAAGACATACATTTCTGTTTTCTTCTTAAGAGAAGAAACTTCCTTAAATAGCTCCGGCTGGCCATCCCTATCAGGATTCTTCCAGTTTTGAGGTCTTAGAGCACCTCAAAAGGGAAAGCCAGGCCCATGTTCCCTGCAGACTTCCCTCTGTACTTGCCTTTGGTGTGTGTATTCACTGACGTCTTCTGAGCCCAGGGAAAACTAAGCCTTGGTGTGCCTGTGACCTCTGGTCAGCGCCAGGCTGTCAGGGCCTTCAATCTGCCAGGTATCGGATGTGGTCTCCTATAGGCAAGGCACAGCCTTTTCACCCTGTGGCGCCCTCTGCCAAGTCGAGCCAAGCGGAGAAGTTGGCCTAAAGAAATGAAAGGAACTTCGTCCTTCCTTCCGGTTTCTGTTTCAGAGGAGATGTTCAAAATGGAAGTCAGGATTAAGGTAGCAGCAGATGAAATCAGTTTGGATATTTGTAGAGGGGTTTTGTGTGGTTTTTAGTGTTGTGTATATGTTGCTTTGTTTTAATACAGACCCCCAAAAACCTAGAAAATGTTTTAATTTGGAAAAGAGGTGAAAGAAAAGTGGAGCAGCCACTGCACAGTGGATACAGTCCTGCCCTTTGTGTGAGGGAGCAGCACTTTGGGAATGGTTCGGTGGTAAACTCAGCCTCCCACAATCTGGGCATGATACGGTTTTGAAAAAGCTGGCACTGTGCAGCTCCCTCGCCTGACAGGAGAGTGACCTTGGTGCAGTCCCCAGGGGGCAAGGATGCGCCTCAGGACAGGCCGTCTTCTTTTCTATCCTTGGCCCCTCTACCTGCTCTTTGTCCTCCAATGTGCTCCCACTCCCCTAACACATTAGGGTTCAAGAACCCCGGGCCCTGAAGGCAGCGCTAGAATGGAGACCAGCCTGAAGGTGCCAGAATCCACTGATCACACCCACTCTGATGCTGTCTTCCCATTTTTTCCACTGCAGGGAAGGGGCTCTTGCCAACCCCTGTGACACGGAGGTCCAGCTTCGAAGGAACCCGAGATTCTTTTGCGTCCTATCACCAGCTGAGCGGCGGCGCCCCCTACGAGGGCCCGAGCTTCGGAGCCGACGGTCCCGCAGCACTGGAGGAGGTGCCGCGGCCGTATGTGGATTACCTCTTCCTCGGAGTCGGCCCCCACGGGCCCGGCCACCAGCACCAGCACCCGCACCCACCCAAGGGCTACGGCGCCAGCGTGGAGGCAGCAGGGGCGCATTTCCCGCTGCAGGGCTCACCCTACGGCCGGCCGCACCTGCTGGTGCCTGGGGAGCCCCTGGGCTATGGCGTGCAGCGCAGCCCCTCCTTCCAGAGCAAGACGCCGCCGGAGACTGGGGGCTATGCCAGCCTTCCCACCAAGGCCCAGGGGGGCCCGCCTGGCACCAGCCTCGCTTTCCCGCCCCCCACCCCCGGGATCTACGTGACACACCCACACCACAAGCAGGCCGGCCCAGCGGCCCACCAGCTGCCTTTGCTGGGCTCCCGCAGCCAGGTGTTCACCAGTGACAGCCCCCCTCAGAGCCTGCTCACCCCCTCGCGGAACAGCCTCAATGTGGACCTGTATGAATTGGGCAGCACCCCTGTCCAGCAGTGGCCAGCCGCCACCCTGGCCCGCCGGGACTCCCTGCAGAAGCCGGGCCTGGAGGCGCCGCCACGCGCACACGTGGCCTTCCGGCCCGACTGCCCAGTGCCCAGCAGGACCAATTCCTTCAACAGCCACCAGCCGCGGCCGGGTGTTCCTGGCAAGGCTGAGCCCTCCCTGCCCGCCTCCAACACTGTGACAGCCGTCACCGCCGCACACATCCTGCACCCGGTGAAGAGTGTGCGTGTGCTGAGGCCCGAGCCGCAGACGGCTGTGGGGCCCTCGCACCCCGCCTGGGTACCCGCGCCTGCGCCTGTCCTGGCCCCGGCCCCGGAGGGCCTGGACGCCAAGGAGGAGCACGCCCTGACGCTGGGCGGCGCGGGCGCCTACCCGTTGGACGTGGAATACGGAGGCCCAGACCGGAGGTTCCCACCGCCGCCCTACCCGAAGCACCTGCTGCTGCACAGCAAGTCTGAGCAGTACGACCTGGACAGCCTGTGCGCGGGCGTGGAGCAGAGCCTCCGTGGGGGCCCCAGCGAGCCCGACGGCAGTGACAAGAGCCGCAAAAGCGCCAAGGGGGACAAAGGCTGGAAGGACAAAAAGCAGATCCAGACCTCTCCCGTTCCCGTCCGCAAAAACAGCAGAGACGAAGAGAAGAGAGAGTCACGCATCAAGAGCTACTCGCCATACGCCTTTAAGTTCTTCATGGAGCAACACGTGGAGAATGTCATCAAAACCTACCAGCAGAAGGTCAACCGGAGGCTGCAGCTAGAGCAAGAAATGGCCAAAGTAATTTCTCACTTCCTCTTACTGTTTGCTCCCAGCTCTTCCGTCTACTGGTAATAGGAAGCATGCACAATCCCTTTTCTGTTTGGACTGTATATCCCTTATCATCAACACAGCTAACAACGGGCGACAGTCTGGTTCTGGGGCCAGCAACTTGGAGAAGTTGCAAATGGTGTGATCTCCCTTTCTCCTTTCCCCTTTCCCCTTGACTCTTCGGAAGAATCAGAGATAGCTGTGCATAATGTAGCCAGCCTAATGTAGTTAATCTACAATTACATTGTAGGTAAGTGAGCAAATTGAGTTTTAGGGCATGTCCTTAGGTAACAAAATTCATCACTGATTAATAATAGAACATTCTGAATGAGTAGAAACAAAGTTTGAGGTTTTATAAATTGATATTGTGAGAATTGGGGAGAAAAATATGTCTAGTAGTGATCCATTCTTTTAAGTGTTTAATTAGTTACTAATAATTTAAATATACCTTAGTTGACACTAAAGTGCTGGAGAAGGTAATTATTGATGAAATTATGTAAATTAAAATGTAACAAATTTAAATCACACAAAGCCAAGTAATTCCAAAGCCTAAAAACCAGATTTGTGTTCTTTTCAATGTCCCATATTCATTGACTTTTTAAAGATATATCTTTCATTTATACATGTTTATTTTTTATTTATACGTAGTATTTGTATCTTTGTGGGGTACGTGCAATATTTTGTTACATGCATTGGATATGTAATGATCAAGTCAAGGTATTTAGGGTATCCATTGCCCTGGTGTGTTTATCATTTCTGTGTTGGAAACATTTTGAGTCCTCTAGCTATTGAAATATAGAATACATTTTTACAAACCATAGTCATGCTAGTTAACTATAGAACATTACAGTTTCTTCTTAATATCTAGCTGTACGTTTGCACCAGTTAACCTCCCATCTTCCCTCAACTTGACACACACCTTTCCCACCTCCGGTAACTGTCATTCTACTTTCTACCTCCATGAGATCAACTCTCTTAGCTCCTACATATCAGTAAGAATGTGTGGTGGTGTTTTTTTTTTTAATGGCACAATGTGTGACATTTGGATAGCAACATGTGGTATTCTTATAGAACTTTCTGTTCCTGGTTTTTTTTTCACTTAACATAATGACCTCCAGTTCCATTCATATTCCTGCAAATGACAGGATTTCATTCTTCTTCATGGCTGAATAGCATTCCATGGTGTACACAGCCGACATTTTCTTTATCCATTCATCTGTTGATGGACACTTAAGTTGATTCCGTATTTTTGCTATTGTGAAGAGTGTTGCAGTAAACATGGGGTGCAGGTATCCCGTTGGGACACTGATTTCATTTTCTTTAGATAAATACCCAATAGTGGCTGGGCACAGTGACTCATGCCTGTAATCCCAGCACTTTGGGAGGCCGAGGCAGGCAGATCACCTGAGGTCAAAAGTTCAAGAACAGCCTGACCAATATGATGAAACCCCATCTCTACTAAAAATGCAAAGATCAGCCTGGCGTGGTGGCCTGCACCTGTAATCCCAGCTACTCGGGAAGCTGAGACAGGATAATCACTTGAACCCAGGAGGCTGAGGTTGCAGTGCACTGAGATTGCGCCATTACACTCCAGCCTGGGCAACAAGAGCGAAACTCCATTTCAAAAAAAAAAAGATGAATACCCAGTAATGGGATTGGCAGATTGTATGGTAGTTCTATTTTTAGTTTATTGATAAATCCACCAGCATCTTCTTTTTTCTCCTTCTTTTTGATGATAGTCGTTCTAACTGGGGAGAAATTATCTCACTGTGGTTTTGATTTGCGTTTCCCTGATGCTTAGTGGAGCATCTTTCCATGTACCTCTTAGCCATTCGTGTGTCTTATTTTGACAAGTGTCTATTCAGGTCATTTGCTCCCCCAACTTTTTAATTAAGACAGTCTCCGTCTGTCGCCCAGGCTGGAGTGCAGTGGTGCGACATCTGCTCAGTGCAACCTCTGCCTCCTGGGTTCAAGCAATTCTTCCCTCAGCCTCCTGAGAGCTGGGACTACAGGCGTGTGACACCATGGTCAGCTAATTTTTGTATTTTTAGTAGAGAGGGGGTTTCACCATGTTGGTTAGGCTGCTCTCAAACTCCTGACCTCAAGTGATCCACCCACCTGCCTCAGCCTCCCAAAGTGCTGGGATTACAGGTGTGAGCCACCATGCCCAGCCTTCTGGCTTACTTTTTAATGGGATTATTTGGTATTTGTTTGCTGTTGAGTTGTTTGAGTTCCTTGTATATTCTGAATAGTAGTCTTTTGTCAGATGAATAGTTTGTGAATATTTTCTCCTGTTCAACAAAGGTATCCTCTTTACTCTGTTGTTTCCTTTGCTCTGCAGAAGCTTTTTAGCTTAATGTAGTCCCGTGTGTCTATTTTTGGATTATTTGCCTGTGCTTTTGAGATTTTAGCAATAAAATCTTTGTTCAGACCAATGTCATGGGGTATGGTTTCATAACCTCTGGTCTTACTTCTAGGTCTTTAATCTATTTTAAGTTGATTTCCTATATGGTGAGAGATTGGGGTCTAGTTTCATTCTTCTGCATATGGATATCTAGTTTTCCCAGGATGTATTGAAGAGGGTGTCTTTTCCTCAGTGTACATTCTTGGCACCTCTGCAAAACTCAGGTGGCTGTAAATACATGGACTTATTTCTTGGTTCTCTGGTCTGTTCCATTGGTCTTTGTGTCTGTTTTTATACCAATACCATGCAGTTTTGGTTACTCTAGGCTTGTAATATATTTTGAAGTCAGGTAACAACTTTGTTCTTTTTGCCTAGGATTGCTTTGACTATTTGGGCTCCCTGTGTATTGTTTTTTTCTATTAATGTGAAAAATGTCATGGCATTTTGGTAGGGATTGCATTTAATCGGTAGATTGCTGTGGGTAATATGGTCGTTTTAGCAATATTAAATCTATCGGCGAATATAGAATCTCTTCATTTGTTTGTGTCCTCTTCGATTTCTTTCATCAGTGCTTTGTAGTTTTCCTTGTAGAGCTCTTTCACTTTTTGGTTAAATTTACTCCTAGATTTTTTTATAGCCATCATAAATGAGATTTATTATTGGTGTACAGAAATCCAGATATCCATAGGCAGAAGAATGAGACTAGACCCTATCTCTCACCATATACAAGTCTATCTAATGTATGCTCCTGATTTGTTATGCTGATCATCGACTTTTCCTCCTGCTTTCCCATTTTCCCCAAGCTGCTGAAAGATTAGATGGCTCCTGGAGTTGTAGGAATGTTGTGGTCCCCTTTCCCACGGATTTTTGTTAATAGAAGTTTCCCTTAGTTTTTAGAGCCTAAAGTCTCCTAGACAAAGAACTCTCTTTTTTGTCTTAACTTTTGATTCCAGATTCGTGTCTATGTATGTATATGAACAAAAAACAAAACTGGCCGGGCGAGGTGGCTCATGCCTGTAATCCTCACATTTTGGAAGGCCATGGCGAGGGGATCACCTGAGGTCAGGAGTTTGAGACCAGCCTGGCCAACATGGTGAAACCCTATCTATACTAAAAATACAAAAATGAGGCTGGTACGGTGGCTCACGCATGTAATCCCAGTACTTTGGGAGGCTGAGGCAGGTGTATCACAAGGTCAGGAGTTCAAGAACAACCAGCTAACATGGTGAAACCCCATCTCTACTAAAGATACAAAAAATTAGCCAGGCGTGGTGGTAGGCACCTGTAGTTCCAGCTACTCCGGAGACTGAGGCAAGAGAATCGCTTGAACCCAGGAAGCAGAGGTTGCAGTGAGCTGAGATGACACCATTGCACTCCAGCCTGGGCAATGGGGAGACGCCATCTCAAAAAAAAAATTAGCTGGGTGTAGTAGTGTACGCATCTAGTCCCAGCTACTCAGGAGGCTGAGACAGGAGAATCACTGGAACCTGGGAGCGGGAGGCTGCAGTGAGCTCAGATTATGCCACTGCCCTCCAGCCTGGGCAACAGAGTGAGATGCCATCTCAAAAACAAAACAAAACCAATCATTACCTTGCTTTGTAGTACATGAGACCCATATTTCTCTGTTCTCCTTTCTATAAAATGAGTTCGTTTCCTCTCAGTTCCAGGGCATACCCATCCCAGTCATTTGTTATCATGAGACTTCTCTAATATGAATCTTCCTCCTTCTTTGCCTTCTTCTACACAGGCTGGACTCTGTGAAGCTGAGCAGGAACAGATGCGGAAGATCCTCTACCAGAAAGAGTCTAATTATAACAGGCTAAAGAGAGCCAAGATGGACAAGTCTATGTTTGTGAAAATCAAAACCCTGGGGATCGGAGCCTTTGGAGAAGTGTGCCTTGCTTGTAAGGTGGACACTCATGCACTGTACGCCATGAAGACCCTGAGGAAGAAGGATGTCCTGAACCGTAATCAGGTGGCCCACGTCAAGGCTGAGAGGGACATCCTGGCTGAGGCAGACAACGAGTGGGTAGTGAAACTCTACTACTCCTTCCAGGACAAAGACAGCCTGTACTTTGTGATGGACTACATCCCTGGTGGGGATATGATGAGCCTGCTGATCCGGATGGAGGTCTTCCCTGAGCACTTGGCCCGGTTCTACATTGCAGAGCTGACTTTGGCCATTGAGAGTGTCCACAAGATGGGCTTCATCCACCGAGACATCAAGCCTGACAACATTTTGATAGATCTGGATGGTCACATTAAACTCACAGATTTCGGCCTCTGCACTGGGTTCAGGTGGACTCACAATTCCAAATATTACCAGAAAGGTATTGTCTTAAGCATGCCACATGCACTTCCTACGTGTAGACATCACTAACCCATCGCAGGCAACTAAATTTCCCAGGCTGGTGGCTCCTATTCATTTTGAAATTATCCATCACTCCACTATTTTATAATTTGGTGTGACGTCCTTCCCTTCCCAAAGGAATAGTATGATATATGCATTTTTTAAGTTAGTAGATTTCAGGTTTCCTTTTTTTTTTTTTGAGATGGAGTTTCGCTCTTGTTGCCCAGGCTGGAGTGCAGTGGTGCTATCTTGGCTCACTGCAACCTCCACCTCCCAGGTTCAAGTGATTCTCCTGCCTCAGCCTCCCAAGTAGCTGGAATTACAGGCATGCACCACCACACCTGGCTAATTTTGTATTTTTTAGTAGAGATGGTGTTTCTCCCATGTTGGTCAGGCTGGTCTCGAACTCCCAACCTCAGGTGATCCGCACACCTCGGCCACTGTGCCTGGCCTACTGTATTTTTAGGACAATAGGCTACAGAGGTGTCATAGAGCCTTTGTGGGGAACCATCAACTGCCTCATTAAAGGAAGCCTTAAAAAATAAAAGATTCAGCTGGGCGTGGTGGCTCACACCTGTAATCCCAGAACTTTGAAAGGCCAAGGCAGGCAGATGACCTGAGGTCAGGAGTTCAAGACCAGCCTGACACAGAGAAACTCTGTCTCTACTAAAAATACAAAATTACCTGGGTGTGGAGGTGCATGCCTTAGGAGGCTGAGGCAGGAGAACCGCTTGAACCCGGAAGGTGGAGGTTGTGGTGAGCCGAGATCGTGCCATTGCCCTCCAGCCTGGGCAACAAGAGTGAAATGCTATCTCAAATAAATGAATACATACATATATACATACATAAAAAGATAAGATCCACAGCCTCCCAAGGAGTCCTCTCTTATAGCTAACCTGAATCTATGTAGTGTTTATCATTTAACTTCATTTCCTGTAATTCTGCTATTTGGAAAAGCCAAAAACAGCTGGTTATTATCTTCTTTGTGGCTCGGATTCTTGAAATAGTTATTTGAATATCATCAGTCTTTTTTTCCTAACTCAAAACCAACTCTAAATCATTTAATTCACTTCTATTTTTTGGCATTGAAGTCACCTTTGTTCATGTTGTTTAAATCTTCCTAAGATTTCCATGCTCATTGTAAAATGTGTGTCAGGCAGATGTTAACCTTTTGATTGTGGCCTGAGTGCTAGGGGTGCTATCCCCGCAGTTCTTCAGCCTTTCCTGCCTGCAGTTCCTCCCTGCCAGCTCAGCACAGTGTGTGATTTCCTGTGATTCCTCTCCATAGTTTCTACCTCGGTGCTAGTGCTGACCTCACGTGTGTCTCCGAACTAGGAACAGCAGGATCCCTCTACAGAGCAGCTCGGGGAATTCTCTGTCCTGATGTGTCAGGCGCTAATTAGAATGACTTTTCTGTTTTAAGCTGTGGATTTGTTGAGGTATTGAAGAGTGAAAATTCACTTTATGTTTTGTTCTCTTCTTTCACCACCCCTGATTCCTGGGTGAAGGGAACCACGTCAGACAGGACAGCATGGAGCCCAGCGACCTCTGGGACGACGTGTCTAACTGTCGGTGTGGGGACAGGCTGAAGACCCTGGAGCAGAGGGCGCGGAAGCAGCATCAGAGGTGCCTGGCACATTCCCTGGTGGGGACCCCAAACTACATCGCACCTGAGGTGCTCCTCCGCAAAGGTATGCATGCCACAGCCAGCCCACCCCATGAGAGGTCTCCTTCCCTTCAGACCTGTGAGTCGAGTCTCCCAGCTCTAGCTTTCCAAGGGCCTAATGCTTCCAGTCATATTTTTGTCCTCATGGAAGCCTGAAAACTACTTACTTCCCCAACATACAAGCCTCACTTCTGTCCTGGAAGTGCCCTTGCTTCAGGGGGTTGGAAGATATGCACCATTAGGCCAGTGTCCACTGACCCTAAGGCTCTACCTAGACCCAAGGGAATGACTCTAGCACTGATTTTCACTGTGAAATGATGGAAACCACTCTGAGGGCCACAGGACCTCTGCTCAGTGTGCCCAGACCACACATTTCTGGGCTCTAGCTTTCACTTCTCCTGTTCCAGGCTCCTGGCTGAGTTGTGCTGTGTGCAGCTGGGTGCTTATGTGACAGTGTATGAAGATCCTTTTCCTCTCATTCTGCCTGCTAGACCACAAGCAAAACTGGCAGGTACCAGTTGTATGAAATGACTAGTGCCCATAAAATATGTCTCCTGGATGGATGTTCCATTCTGTCAAACACAGCATCTGATTCAGTACATGAGGAATCCTTCATGATCCTGCATGGTCCACAGTGACAGTGGGGTGTTGTCGTGATTCTGTGTAATGAATCCAGAGACAGGCAGCTTTGTTGTTTGAAGTCTTCGGAGCCAGCCAGACCCAGTTCAAGTCTGGTTTTCTTCGCTAGCTGTGGTAATCCAGTGCAAGTTACTTAACTACTCAGACCACAGACAGCACAGATGACCTTGAGAGGTTCTAAGTACCTTGGTGCCCAGTGGAGGTCTACTTCCCCCTGCCACATGCAGCTTTCCCAAGGAACCATTGCTTGGGTTTTTTTGCAGCCTCTGGTGCCAAACTCAGACAGGAAGAGATGGGACAGAGAGAGAACAGAGAGGCCTGAGGGGGCTACCCTGGCACATGCAGCTGCGGGCACCCCCGGACTGACCTCTTAACATCCCAGTTTACACTTAGTAAGGATTAGGTGACATCGAGATGAGCCTGGCTTGAGGGGACATGAGGCTCTGAAGGAAAAGTGAGAGAAAATGAAAAGTAAACAAGCCTAGCCTCAGCCTCCCAGAGTCCAGCCCTGACCCAGCACAGCTGGGTGCCCAGTGAGGAAGGCCTGGCTCCATGGGGGCCTCACACAGGGAGCGTGCTTGGCTTATGGTGAATTGTCTGGTGGTTTTCCCTACCTCCTCCCTATCTCCATATTCTTCAGCTTCATCCAAAACTGACTTAGAAGCCTCCCCAGAAAGCACCTCCTGAACCCTCACCTAACTATTTCCAGGTTATAGTACTATATGTTTTTTGGTTTCTGTTATTTTAATTGGTGCCTCTGTGTGTGATCTTTAAGAACATAAAATTCTGGCTAGTAACTAGTTGCTAACAATAAAAATAATGTTTTTAAATTAAAAAATACTTGCAGGCCGGGCATGTTGGCTCACGCCTATAATCCCAGCACTTTGAGAGGCCGAGACAGGTGGATCATTTGAGGTCAGGAATTCAAGACCAGCCTGGCCAACATAGTGAAACCTTGTCTCTACTAAAAAATACAAAAATCAGCCGGGCGTGGTGGTGCTTGCCTGTAGTCCCAGCTACTCAGGAGGCTGAGGCAGGAGAATCGCTGGAACCCAGGAGGTGGAGACTGCAGTGAGCTAATATTGTACCACTACACTCCAGCCTGGGGACAGAGGGAGACTCCCTCTCAAAAAAAAAAAAAAAAACGGTATTTTCTTATGACAGTGATTAAAAATATGAAAACATAAGTGGATAAGTGGTCATGGCTGCCGCCCACCCACCCATTAGCATCCAGGTACTTACATAGCTCCATCTTCCACACAGTGCGATGCTTCAGTGCACTTTCCCACTTAACGGGAAATCCGTATGTTCAGCATCTTCATGAAACTCACCTCAGAGAATCTGTGCCTGCCTAGGGATTGCGTAAACTTTGTCTTGCAGGGTACACTCAGCTCTGTGACTGGTGGAGTGTTGGAGTGATTCTCTTCGAGATGCTGGTGGGGCAGCCGCCCTTTTTGGCACCTACTCCCACAGAAACCCAGCTGAAGGTAACGTGAGAGGATCCCACATCTGCTTGCTGCAGACACCTGATTTTCTTACGCACCCATGAATCTGGTCAGCATTTGTGCTCTTATTCTGAGTAGGGTAGGAATGGCAGTTGTATATGATGGCATTTTTAAAACTAATCTTATTATTTTTTAGATTATTATTGTCAAATTTTCTATTTTGATAAGCAATGCTATGGAATTGGACTTTTTTTTTTTTTTAGACAGAGTCTCGCTCTGTCACCCAGGCAGGAGGGAGTGCAGTGGCGCAATCTCAGCTCACTGTAACTTCTGCTTCCCTGGTTCAAGTGATTCTCCTGCTTCAGCCTTCCGAGTAGCTGGAACTACAGGCACCCATCACCATGCCTGACTAATTTTTTGTGGTTTTAGTAGAGACAGGGTTTCACGCTGTTAGCCTGGATGGTCTCAATCTCCTGACCTCGTGATCCACCCCCCTCGACCTCCCAGTGGGATTACAGGCATGAGCCATCTCGCCCAGCCTTTTTTTATTTTATTTTTTTTGAGATGGAGTCTCGCTCTGTCATCGCCCAGTCTGGAGTGCAGTGGCATGATGCTGGCTCACTGCAACCTCCATCTCCTAGGTTCAAGCAATTCTCCTGCCTTAGCCTTCTGAATAGCTGGGACTACAGGTGTACGCCACCACACCCGGTTAATTTTTGGATTTTTCTTTTTTTTTAAATACGGGGTTTCACCATGTTGATCAGGCTGGTCTTGAACTCCCGACCTCAGGTGATCCGCCTGCCTTGTCCTCCAAAGTGCTTGGATTACAGGCGTGAGCCACCACGCCTGGCCAATATTTGGATTTTTTTTTTTTTTAAAGATGGGGTTTCACCATGTTGGCCAGGCTGGTTTTGAACTCCTGACCTCAGGTGATCCACCCACCTCGGCCTCCCAAAGTGCTAGGATTACAGGCGTGAGCCACCACGCCCGGCCCATATTTGGATTTTTAATAGAGATGGGGTTTCACCACATTGGCCAGACTGGTCTTAAAACTCCTGACCTCAGGTGATCCACCTGCCTTGGCCTCCCAAAGTGCTAGGATTACAGACATGAGCCACTGCACCTGGCCGGGACCCATTAATATCTGAAATTCTTTTAAATCCTTGGCCATCTGTCACCTTGTTATTTCCAGGCAAGAAAGTGAGGATCAGCAAAGGTGTGCTGCAGATCCACTGTCTCCCCCACCCATGCCTGCCCTGCAGAGAACACATGGAACTCCAGGAACTCCAGTTCACCCCTCAGCTACAAGGGTGTCGGGGTGCCAATCCCCCTGCATAGTCAAAAATCTGCATATAACTTTCAGCTCCCCAAAAACTACTAATAGCCTATTAACTGGAAGCCTTATCAGTAACAGTCAATGAACACATATTTTGTATGTTATATGTATTAGATCCTGTATTTGTAAAATAAAGCAAGCTAGAGAAAAGAAGATGCTGATATAATCCCACCACTATGGGAGGCCGAGGTGGGCAGGTCACCTGAGGTCAGGAGTTTGAGACCAGCCTGGGCAACATGGCAAAACCCGTCTCTACCTAAAATACAAAATATTAACCCGGCACAGTGGCGCATGCCTGTAATCCCAGCTACTCAGGAGGCTGAAGCAGGAGAATCACTTGAACCTAGAAGACAGAGGTTGCAGTGAGCCGAGATTGTGCCACTGCCCTCCAGCCTGGGTGACAGAGTAAGCCTCTGTCTTAATCCTAAGAGAAAATTAGGTTTACTATTTTCATAATTGAAAGTGGATCATCATAAAGGTCTCCATCTGTCTTCAGTGGAGTGGGCTGAGGAAGGGGAGGGGTTGGCCTTGTTGTCTCAGGGTGGCAAAGGTGGAAGAAAATTCGAGTGTATGTGACCCTCAGACTGTGTTGTTCAAGGGTCAGCTGTATATCTAAAGAAATGTTTATTTGGATATTATATCATTATTGTTTGCAAACTGTCAGCTTTGTAGTCAGGCTAGTTGTGCATATTTTTAATATTCATTCAAAATAGTTAAATAATTATTCTGTCAATCATTTGAGACCAAATTATTAGTTTTTAAATGACAGCCATTTGCTTTCTGAAATGAGTTACTAAGGATTGAAATGAGAATTGGAATTAAGAATCTGCAGTCTGGTTGGGTGCAGTGGCTCACGCCTGTAATCCCAGCACTTTGGGAGGCCAAGGCAGGCAGATCACGAGGTCAGGAGTCTGAGACTAGCCTGACCAACATGTTGAAACCCCGTCTCTACTAAAAAAACAAAAATTAGCCGCATGTGGTGGTGCATGCCTGTAATCCCAGCTACTCGGAAGGCTGAGGCAGGAGAATTGCTTGAATCTGGGAGGCAGAGGTTGCAGTGAGCCGAGATCGTGCCACTGCACTCCGGGAAAAGAAAAGAATCTGCATTTTTCACAGGAGATGCTATCTCAAAAAAAAGAAAAGAATCTGCAGTCTTCAGTGGACATATCAACTGACACGCAATCCTAGGAGTTTTCACACTGCCTCGTAGACATGACCTCTAGGGATCCTAAATTAATAACTTTAATTATAAAAACCCTAAAGTAAGACTGGACACAGTGGCTCATGCCTGTAAGGAGGTCGAGGTGGGCAGATCACAAGGTCAGGAGATCGAGACCAGCCAGGCCAACGTAATGAATCTTCATCTTTACTGAAAATACAAAAAATTAGCCAGGCATGGCAGCAGGCAACTCAGAAGGCTGAGGCAGGAGAATCTCTTGAACCTGGGAGGCAGAGGTTCCAATGAGCCAAGATCGCACCACTACACTCCATCCCAGGCAATAGTGTGAGACTCCATCTCAAAAGAAAGAAAAACCCTAAAGTAAGGCTTAGTTTCACTCTAGGAACAGTAAATTGAAATCTGGCATTTTTGGCACCCTAATTGCATTGCTGAGCCACTCACTAAATTGCCCATATGAGAATAATTCAGATTTTTTATTCTGGTGAAATATACATAACATAAAATTTACCCTTTTAATTATTTTTGAGTGTATGATTCAGTGGCATTAAGTACATTCACAACATTGTACAACCATCACCACTCTTTTTTTTTTTTAAGAAATTTTTTTAAAAATATGGACCGCTTCACAAATTTGCGCATCATACTTGCGCAGGGGCCATGCTAATCTTCTCTGTATCATTCCAATTTTAGTATATGTGCTGCCAAAGCGAGTACCGTCACCACTCTTTATTTCCAAATGTTTTAATCATCCCAAACCCATTAAACAGAAATCCCCCATTCCCCTTTCCAGCACCTGCTCACCTGTCTTCTGCTTCCTGTCTCTGTGAGTTTGGCTATCTATGCTCAGGAATTCTTATTTTTTTTTGGAGACAGGATTTTGCTCTGTATCTCAGGCTGTAGTGCAGTGGTGCAATCTGGGCACTGCAGCCTTTGCCTCCTGGGTTCAAGTGATTCTCATGCCAGCCTCCCCAGCAGCTGGGATTACAGGTACCTGCCACAACACTGGCTAATTTTTGTATTTTTAGTAGAGATGGGGTTTCATCATGTTGCTCAAGCTGGTCTCAAACTCCTGGCCTCAAGTGATCCGCCCGCCTTGGCCTCCCAAAATGTTGGGATTACAGGCGTGAGCCACTGTGCCTGGCCTCGGTACTTCTTGTAAGTGGAATCACGCAGTATTTGTCTTTTTGTGTCTAGTTTATTTCGCTTATCATAATGTCCTCAGGGTTCACCCATGTTGTAGCTTCCTTTTTAAGGTGGAATAATATTCTACTGTATGAGTCCCTGCTTCAGTTCTTCTGGATATAAACCAGAAAGTAGGATTGCTGGATCATGTGATTGTTCCGTGTTTAACTTTCCGAGGAACTGCCAAACTGTTTGCAATAGTGGCTGTACATTTTATATTCCCACCAACAGTGGCCAAGTCTTCCAGTTTCCCTAAATCCTCAATAAGTATTTTCCTGTTTTTGTTTTTTTAGATAGTAGCCATCCTAGGAGATGTAAGGTGGTACCTCATTGTGGTTTTGAGTTGTATTTCCCTAGTGATTAATTATATTGAGCATATTTTCATGTCCTTATTGGTCATTTGTATTTCTTTGGAAATACCTCTTCAAGTTAATTACTCTTTTAAATCAAGTTTTTTGGTTTTGTTATTGTGTTGAGTTGTAGGAGTTCTGTATATACTCTGGATACTAACCCCTTTTCAGATACATGCTTTGAAATCTGTTCTCCCATTTTGTGGGTTGCCTTTTCACTGTCTGTAATGTCCTTTGATGCACAAGAGTTTTAAATTTTTATGAAGTCCAATTTATTTTTTCTTTTATTCCCTGTGTTTTTGGCAGCATGTTCAAGAAATCAGTGCCAAACCCAATATCATGAAGATTTCACCCTGTGTCTTCTTCTAGGAGCTCTACAGTTTTCAACAGCTACTTAGGGGCCGGGCACAGTGGCTCACACCTATAATCCCAGCACTTCGGAAGGCCTAGGTGGGCGGATCACAAGGTCAGGAGTTTGAGACCAGCCTGGCCAACATAGTGAAACCCCATCTCTACTAAAAATACAAAGAATTACCTGGGCGTGGTGGCAGATGCCTATAATCCCAGCTATTTGGGAGACTGAGGCAGGAGAATCGTTTGAACCCTGGAGGCAGAGGTTGCAGTGAGCTAGGATCATGCCACTGCACTCCAGCCTGGGCAACAGAGCAA
>PVKP010033376.1:0-25095 GCA_004027715.1 Plecturocebus donacophilus | reverse complement strand
AAAAAAAAAAAATTACCGTATAACCCCAAACCTTCACTCCTGAGACTATATCCAAAGGATTTAAAAACAGGGACTCAAACAGATACTTGTACGTGAATGTTTATACCAGAATTATTCATGATAGCCAAAAGGTGGGAACAACCCAATTGACTATAACAGATGAATGGATAGATATGGATGACTCTTGAAAACATTATGCTAAGTGAAATAAACCAGATACGCAAAAACAAATATTGTGTGATTTCACTAATGAACAATCTAGACTAAACAAATTCATAGAGACACAATAAATGAGAGGTTTGGGAGAGGGGAGAATGGAGAATTATTACTTAGTGAGTACAGAGTTCCTGTCAGGGAGATAAAAGCTTTGGAAGTAGTGTTAGGGTTGCACAACATTTGAATGTAATTAATCCCACAAAATTGTATGCTTAAAACTATTTCAGTGGTAAATTTTCATATATAATAAAAATGTGACATATATTTCATATATTTCACAATAAAATTTAAAAAATAGATACTACCATTTTTTTTTCTTACTATTTGAATGATAAACCCAATGTTAGCGAAAATATGTGGACTACTGCTGGAAAGAGTTTAAACTGTTGCAAAATTTCTAGAGTAAGGACTACCCCAATTTGCAGAAAAATAAACTAGACACACAATGGTAACAATAGGGATCAGTGAGGGATGCAATTGTCATTCATGGGTCATATCTAAAAAAAAAAATTTTTTTGACACAGGGTCTCACTGTGTCACCCAGGCTGGACACAGTGCAGTGGTGAGATCACAGCTCACTGCAGCCTCAACCCCAGGCTCAGGTGATCCTTCTACCTCAGCCTCTCAGTTAGCTGGGACTACAGCCACGCACCATCATGCCCCGCCAATATTTGTATTTTTTAAAGAGATGGTGTTTCACCCTGTTGTCTAGGCTGGTCTCGACTTCTGCCCTCAAGTGATCCACCTGCTTCAGCCTCCCAAAGTGCTGGGATTACAGGTGTCAGCCACTGTGCCTGGCTTCAAAAATCTTGTTCTATTAATAAATATAAACATAAATATAAACATAGTTTTTTGTTTGTTTTAACAGTTTATGCGACCATTTTCTTTACAGAGGTTTTTTTTTTTTTTTACTTTTGAAAATTATAAGTTCCAGCGTACATGTGCAGGACGCTGAGAATAATGGCTTCCAGCTCCATCCATGTCCCTACAAAGGACATGATCTTGCTCCTTTTTATGACAACATAGTAGTTCTATGGTGTATACGTACCACATTTTCTTTAACCAGTCTATCACTGCTGGGTATTTGGACTGATTCCATGTCTATGATTGTGAATAGTGCTGCAATGAACATGCACTTGTGCACATATCTATGTAATAGAATGGTTTATATTCCTTTGGATATATAACCAGTAATGGGATTGCTGGGTCAAATAGTATTTCTGGTTTTAGGTCTTTGAGAAATTACCACGCTGTCTTCCACAATGGTTGAACTAATTTACATTCCTTCGAATGGTGTAAAAGCATTCCTATCTTCCGTAGCCTCACCAGCATCTGTGTTTCTTGACTTTTTAATCGCCATTCTGACTGGTGTGTTATGGTATCTCACTGGTTTTGATTCGCATTTCTCTAATGATCAGTGATGTTGAGCTTTTTTTCATATGTTCATTGGCCACATAAATGTCTTCTTTTGAGAAGTGTCTGTTCATGTCCTTTACCCACTTTGGCACCACGTGGTGCTTACTCTAAAACTGATCACATAATTGGAGGTAAAACACTCCTCAGCAAATGCAAAAGAACTGAAATCATAACAGTCTCTCAGACCACAGTGCAATTAAATTAGAACTCAAGATTAAGAACCTCATTCAAAACCACACAACTACATGGAAATTGAACAATCAGCTCCAGTGTTTTGTTTTTAAAGACAAAGATAATTGAATGGTAATGAATACTGATCTATTTTTCTTAGACAATGACACCTAGTGGTAGTATAACTGTTTAACAAAGAGGTAATAATTTAATAGCAAGTTATCCAAATTTTAGGTCAAATATTTATGGAGGCAATGCCCTAACAATTCTTTTTTTTTTTCCATCCTAAAGGTTTCTCTGTACATTAACAATTCTTAAGTGCTATTTTAACAAAACTTCTGGTCAGGTGACCATAGTATTTCATTCCAAGAAAAAAGGTTTCTAGCAATAGTTGAGCGCAGACCTTCCATAAGATTATCATTACCTTATTTGAAATCTGAAATTATTTTGTTATCAGAAAAAAATCCTTTTTGTGTTCAAGGCTAGGAATGGGGCAGGAAATAATAAGTGAGTTCTAGAGGTAATTTATATAAGGTATATTGTTAAGAGTAATAGATTGAATTAAAAAAATATTATTAGTAATGGATAAATGAGATATTTTTGTTTCAAACAATACCAATCTCAAAGGGTCCTTCTTGAAGCTAGTAACCATGTTTATTTTTCCTGGCTGGGTGTGGTGGCTCATGCCTGTAATCCCAGAACTTTGAGAGGCCAAGGTGAGAGGATCACCTGAGATCAGGAGATTGAGACCAGCTTGGCCAACATGGTAAAACCTCATCTCTACCAAAAATACAAAATACAGAAATCAGCGGGGCATGGTGGCTGCACCTGTAATCCCAGCTACTCGGGAGGCTGAGGCAGGAGAATCTCTTGAACCTGGGAGGCAGAGGTTGCAGTGAGCTGAGATTGTGCCACTGCACCCCAGCCTGGGCAACAAAGACAAGATTCCGTCTCAAAAAAAGAAAAAAGAAAAAAAGCAAGCAACAGGTGAGTTGGCTCACACCTGTAATCCCAGCACTTTGGGAGGCTGAGGCAGGGGGATTGCCTGAGGCCAGGATCTTGAGACAAGCCTGGGCAACACTGTGAGACCCCCATCTCTACAAAAAACAATTTTAAAAAATTAGCCAGGCATTGTAACATACACCTGTAGTCTCAGCTTCTCACAAGACTGAGATGGGAGGATTGCTTGAGTCCAGGAGGTCTAGGCTGCAGTGAGCCATGATTGCACCACTGCACTCCAGCCTGGGGAGCATAATGAGTCCCTGTCTCAAAAAAAAAAAAAAAAAAAAAGCAAACACTACTAGACACTTGGGCTGGTTATGTGCTGTGCAGTCTTCTTTATTGCAAGAGGCTAGAACCTGTGAGCTACATACCTGTTGCAGGCTTCCTTGCTAGTTGGATTCTGGTTAGGCTTTGCCATGCAAGGCAGTAGCAGGAGATTAGAAAACAGAAGGGAGATGCGATTTTTCTTTCTGTTCCTGGCAGTGCTCCTAGCAATGGCAGCAGCAGCAATAGTAGGTGACCGAAGAGGAGCATTTCAGTAGTATCAGTGGCTCTTTTGGCAGTAGCAGTGCCAACCTGTAGCAACCCGACAGGGAAGAAGCCAAGTGAACAGGTACTCTGTTCTCCTTCTCCTCTTCCTCTTCACATTTTACCACTGCCTCGTTGGCCAAGGCCAACCAGAAACTGGAGATGAAGGGAGTCCAGTGAGGCGGTCTACATCACTCACTTTTCTAAGCACAAAAAAAGGTAGAGAATTGATCTGGAGGGTAAATGGATGAAATTGAACATAACCCCTCATTCTATTTGCTTCTTCAACCCTTCCTTTCTATACCTTTATAACCAATTCTCAGTATTAAATCTCCGTTGTGTGAAATGCATAGAGTGGTTTCCATTTTCCTGATTGGACAGGGGTTGATTGAATATAGTTTATGGATACAAACAGGTAGCAAAGGAATAAAAACTTCCATGGGAACAATAAACCCCACGTTTAAGATATTGGTTACTGCTGGTTGGAAGAGAGAAAATGGAATTGGGAATCAGTACACAGGGGCATCATCTGTATCTGAAATATTTATTTCTTAAGCTGGAAGGTGAATTTATGGATATTTTCCATTTTATTGCCTATGTTTGTTATATTAGACTCTGTTTTCAGTTACCAGAAGCATTTATTTATTCTCAAAACTAGGTTGCGTATAAATATATGAAAAAATTAATGAATGAACAAATGAATGAAACGACTCTGAATTCTGACTTTCTCATTTAATAGTTGTTTGAACTGAGATAAGTTAAACTACTTAAAGTTCTCTTACCTTGTGTCTTCATCCATAGGATAAAGTTAATAGTAGCCATCTTATAGCACTGTTGTGATGATAAGTGGCATGATATATACAAAAGGTCCTAGCCTAGTGCTTAGCTCATAGCAAGCCCTCAACAAATCATAGTCTCCTTCCTTCCTGGACTTTTAGAAAGAATAAGAGCTTCATTTTTATAAACTTTTAATTTTTGTAAGCTTTGAATTTAGAGACTTGATTTTTATATACTCTGTATGGCTTAAGGCATACCATTGTGCTATACATCAAGTAGGTAGCTTGCTTGGTATTGGAAACAGATGCTTGGTGTGACAAAGAAAAATTAGCACTGAGACAACGAATCTCTCAGCAAAGCAATTTTTACTGTTTTACTTCCTGCACTGCAGGAAGGGTATCCTCACTAGCCATCTTGCTATGAGAGTACAATGAACAAAGGAAAAGCAAACATATTTATTCCTTATGCATTTGGGGTTGTCCTTACTGCTGTGTCTGATCTTCGTTGGTTGGAGCCAGACCTCACAATCTAAACTAAAACCCGATTGGCTAACAACTGAAAACTTTTCTAAACAGATAAAAGCAATGGCGAGCTGGGACATGCCTGTGAGCATGTCCAGCACAGATATCTCGGTTAAAGTACAAGGACATCGAATGCACTATGTGCCTGTAAGCATGGCATGTCTAATGGCTACATAGGATAGGGCTTAACAAGAGTTATTAGCACACTTATGATTTATTCTTTAACAAGAAAGGAAACTTTAAAGAGGAACTTTTCTATTTCCCACACTTTTGTTGTTGTTATTGTTGTTGTTGTTGTTATTTTGGGAAAGGGTCTCACTCTGTCACCGAGGCTGGAGTGCAGTAGCATAATCATGGCTCACTGCAGCCCTGACCTCCCCAGGCCCAGGTGATCCTCCCACCTCACCCTCCTGAGTAGCTGGGACTACAGGTGCATGCTACCAGCTAATTTTTGTATTTTTTGTAGAGACCCCAGTCTCTTCACCATGTTGTCTAGGCAGTCTGGAACTTCTCAGCTCAAGTGATCTGCCCTCCTCAGCTTCCTAAAGAGCTGGGATTACAGGCGTAAGCCACTGTGCCCAGCCCACTTTTTTTTCTTTTAAAAATCATGTTATGTCCCTTTAAAAGATTAAAAAGGGGTAGTTAAAAGAGGGGTTGTTCAACGCCGAAAATTTGAAAAATACAGAAACATAAATAAATGAAAATAAAATTTACTGTAACTCTACCACCCATAACTGTTATAAATGTATACAAACATCAAAAATTAGGCTGGGCACCATGTGGCATGCCTATCTATATTCTTGGCTATTAGGGAGGCTGAGGCAGGAGGATTACTTGAGCCCATGAGTTTGAAGCCAGCCTGGGCAATATAGCAAGGCCCCTGTCTCTAAAAAAAAACAACATAAAATTAGAATAACATTATATATAGTTGTGCAATACGGTTATTTGACTTCATAGTATAGACTAAATGTGTTCCTGTGTCAAATATTATATGATATTACTTCCACTGGCTATATTATATTCAAATGGATGTACTGGAATTTATTTGACAAATTGGCCTATTTGGGATGTTTAGGTTTTGCTAATGTCTCAGTACTATAATTAATGCTGGAATGAATATCTTTGTTGATAAATGTTTGCCTGCATTTCTTATTTTCTTGGACAAAAATACTTGTGGAAATTTTGATCAAATGATACGTGTGTTTATGGCATCTGAAACTTACAGCTATCTTGCTTTCAAGAAAGATCGTATCAAAAACAAAAAGCAGAAGAAATTTAAAAAGGAAGATTATACTAATTAATACTGCCTCTAGCGGTGTTGGAAGATACTACTTTTCCACATCAGAAGTTACTTTCAAAAAGAGAAATTGGAACAAGCATGGATTTAGTAATGAAATCTACAACAGATCATAACTGGTTTGATGTTTAAAGAGCATTAGCAAAATGCCATATCTTCACAGAGCCAGGACTTCCACGAACCATTGAATATAATTTTAACAGGTTGCCATGCAGAGGGATTCCAGCAAAGCTTTTAAGTGTCACTTTCTATCTGGAATTAACTAAACATAAACATCAGCTGGAGGTGATTTGGAAACCAATCTGTGGGTTTTCTAAATCCAGATGCAATAGTGATTTAGTTGGGAAAATGATGAAACAGGAGTTAGGGAAATGCTTTGCTCTTGTCTGGGGCCTGAAACTTGGATTTCCTGTGTCTCGGACACTTAGCTCTTACCTTTTCTCTGCTTCCAGTTTGAAGGGTCTGGTTTAATGGTAGAACAAAAAGATAGCAAAAAGTATCGGCTCAGCCAGGAGCAGTGGCTCATATCTGTAATCCCAGCACTTTGGGAGTTTGAAACCAGCTTGGGGAAAAGTGAGACTTCATCTCTACAAAAAATTTTTTAAAAATTAGCTGAGTGTGGTGACACACAGCTGTATTTCCAGATACTCGAGAGACTGAGGTGGATTGCTTGAGCCTGGGAGGTCGAGGCTGCAGTGAGCTGAGATCACACTGTACTCTAGCCTGGGTGACAGAATGAGATCCTGTCTCAAAAAAAATAAAAAGTATCAGCTAATAAGAGCTTCCACTCATTTGTTAATTAATATCTGTAATGATGAACCTCTGGCACCTGCTAGCTTCACTTTGAACCAATGAATTTCAAAAATAATTAAAGTTAATGAGCTGCTCTTTGTGAAAGGACCCTGACAACAGCCATATGATGATTGGGAAGTGCAAGTGGGGAAAGTGTCACTTGCTGATGAACAGGATTTCCTCATCTTCGAGATGCAAGAATCCAGCCCATATGTGAAAGTGATGTTCTGTTGAGTCAAAGAAAACATAGGACAGGGTTTACAAATTGAATTGAAGGACAAGTACCAACCTTAAAAATGATATCTCTAGGCTAAAATCAGACCCTTCTCCCAAAGTTTCAAAATTATTGTGTCAAAATGTTGGTAAGAATTCATGGCAGAGTCAGTCATCACAGCCAAAGTAGGACACCAAACTTTCTATCCCTTAGTAACAAAAAACAGTTGGGAATTATGGGTATGGAGGAGTAGAACGCTAAGTTGGCAGCAGCTGTTTGTGAATTCAGTTTGTGCAGGGTTTTTCAGTGGAAATTTCTTGAAGCAAATGCAAATTGAGTCTGGAAATGTCAGATTGGGATCTGCCTTAGTGGCTGGGAGGGAAAGATAAATCTGAGGGGGTGGAATGTCATCAAAATGTGGCATTTCCCCAAGGGATTCAGTGCATGTCTGTATTCTACTGTAAGACAATTTTATGTGGTAAATGGTCAAATGTTTTTGTTCATCTTAATGGCAACAGATTTATTTTAATTTATATTTAAATAATTCAACTAGCTCATCAAAACCTTCATTTTACATTAACAAGAATAATATACTTTTTTTCTAAAAGAAATGTGTTTAGGTTTAAACAATGAGATAAGTTTTATTTTATTAAAAAAAAAATTTTTTTTTGAGGTGGAGTTTTGCTCTTGTCACCCAGGCTGGAGTGCAATGGCCTGATATTGGCTCACTGCAACCTCCATCTCCTGGGTTCAAGCGATTCTCCTGTCTCAGCTTTCCAAGTAGCTGGGATTATAGGCACAAATCATCATACTCAGTTAATTTTTGTATTTTTAGTAGAGGTAGGGTTTTACCATGTTGGCCAGGCTGATCTCGAACTCCTGATCTCAGGTGATCCACCCAGCTCAGCCTCCCAAAGTGCTGGTATTACAGGTGTGAGCCACTGCACCCGGACAGATTTTAAAATTAATTAAATATTATTAGTGCTGGTGCACCCGGCCAAGTTTTAAAATGAAATATTATTAGTGCTAGTGGAACAAGCTGAAAACTTGGAATGTTGGGGAAAATTTCAAGGTAGCTATTTTAGGTTCTCCAGATTGTTGCTAGCACTCTAAAATGTATCATATTTCATCAAATCTAAAAGGCTTTTAATTGTAAAATGAATCATGTACCATGAGGAAACAAGAAAACGCTGTCAACTAAACTATGACGCAGTGTTCTTAGCACTTAGAGTTTTGTTTTATGTTTAATGAAAGCACTCTTTTAGGCTGACTAGGCATTATTTCTTAACTCATATATTGTACTGCTCTGTTCCTGTGCCTTTCTGTATGTTCGATAACTTTTCGTTTCAATCTCAATCTGAAAGACATTTAGACATCAATTAATCTCAAATCCTGTGCTATGAACAATGCACATCACTTAACTGCAGGGACAGATGGGCAGCTATAAGCATGTTTGTGCACACGTAGGCAATGGCAATGCTATCTTACTGCATCCAATTTCAGAGGAGGAAAAATGTGAAAAAAATATGCACCTTATAATCACTGGTATAGAGTAACACCTTCCTCAGGGTTCTCTTTAAAGGAGACCGAATTGTTTTCTTTCTTGTGTCCTGAGCTTTTTCCAGAAGCACAGACTACAGACAACGGTGAGGTGATTTAGAAAGGTTTAAAGGAAATAATGAGTTGGATGTCAGAGCACTGTGATGCTTCGTATTATCTGGTGATATACGAGGCCCTGACTCAGTCACAGCTAGGCTGCTGCAATGGGGTGACTCTGCATGCAGCAACTCATCACATGATTGTGATGTATGTGCAAAATCCCCAAGCAGCCAGAGAGTAGAGTCTATGTAGGAGTCACCTCTTGTGGCTCCATCACCCACCATTACCCACAAAGTGGTTAATAGATGAATGGTAGTTAACATGACAATTAGTTGTAGATAATTTACAGCCTCACCCCTTGATGAAATAATGATCTCTCAGTAGTGACATCCTCTAATACATGCTCATGATGAGGGCTTACTATGGCCCAGGCAGCATTCTAACTACTCTCCATTTGTTAACTTATTTACTACTTAACACCAAGGTAGACGCTGTTACTATCCTCGTTTTACATATGAGGGATCTGAGGTACAGAGATATGAATTCATTTGCCCAAAATCACATAGCTGCTAAATGTCAGTGCTGGGTTTGAAGACAGGCGACTGACTTAACAGTCACCCTCTTAACCTTTATCCTGTATTGCCTACGCTGTGAAGTACTGAAGAGCTGTAATGAAAGAATAAAAATCCATACGATTGTCTAAATCCACAGCTACTAAGTAAATGTAGGTAGTAAACCATGCTCTCTGGATTTTCAATAAAAACTTGTTTATTGATTGTTCAAAAAATGAGGCAGAAGGAAGTACCCCACATTTTGTTAGAATGAACAATAAGAAAACCCATGCTGTCAGTGAGTCTGGGATTGGGAGAGGGACGGAAGACTGATTTTAGGGCTTTGACCGTGAAGCGGGGTCAAAATCTCAAACTAAGGGCAAAAAGCTTCAGGCTGTCCAAAATCACCTTGGATGGACTCAGCACTCAGGCATCCTCGTGTGTGCCAGCTAAGGGTTGAATCCAGACCTGATTTTGACCACACAGCCCTGAGATGATATTTGGAATTTAGTGAGCTGCAAGCAATGATTTACCACAAACTGAAATCAAGTATTAAGAAGACTCAAATCATTGTCTGAATTCTGGCAGGCTGTGGTAAACACTGTGTTAAGGAAGTTAATTAAATCAAGGAATTGAATTTTTCTTTTTTAAAGAAATGGCCATTGGGTGTTAATCAGCTGTAAAGAAGAAAGCAGAAAGCCAAGGGAATCCATAAAAGAGCTTTGCCCTGTAAGCACAGTTGCCTCACCTCTGACCTCCGTAACTGAGAAAGAATTTGGCTCCAGCAATACTCTCTGTGAAGTTGGCGGCTTGAATCACTGCCACGAGCAAATGAGTTTTCTCTACGGAGAATGAATTCTCCTGAGCTGCTGAAACAAAGGTCTGTGTTCCCGAATGGCTATTATTTATTTGGAAGATTGCTAGAGACACCCCCGAACCCTGTGCTGGAAGCTACAAGCTGTGGCATTTAGCCTCTGGTCCAGTGAAACAAAGCTCACAGAAAGGAAAACTGGCTGGGCAAGTAGTATGCCCAGGGTGAAATGTGAACTGCCTGACAAATCTAAGCAGGCAATAAAGGAGGGCCTAATTTATTATATTGCCTCATACCTTTGAGATAACGCACATGGCTAAACTATTGATTTTTTATTGTACCAGACATCGCTATTTGGGAGCAGATAAGGAAGAGGGGCTGAACTCTACGGATTCTGAAATCCTCTCTGAGTCAGCTGTAGTGAATTACTGAACAGCTGCCACAGCGTCATAGTCAGAAGTTTCCATTTTTTAATATCAATAGTCTGGAGATTCTTGCACTAAAATATTTTAACTTACATTACTGTAAAAACTGTTAGATGTTTTAGTACCACTGCTAATACTGCCACCGCCACTACTCAGTACAAACTCTTGATAGCTTTGCCTTTTGTGAAAACATATCCCACGTGGTGAGCTGGCTGCGACTAGGGCTGTATCAATTCCCCAGGTCCCAAAGAAACCGTTTAGAGCATTTTCTCAATTCTACATGTCATCTCCAGGTCCTGTCTAATCTCACGGTTCAATGGAAACAACATATCATTTGGAGAAGTATTCCATTTCATCTACTCAGATCCTATTCTGAGGATCTGAGGATCCTACGCCTCTTAAATATTTCAAATGAAATAGTCTTCTGAATGTTGAACACCAAAAATAGAATCCTTTTGCAGAAACAAAATGCAAATAGGTATATAAGTAACAATTTACCAGAGTGTATTTATTTATTTTCGAGAGCACAGTTCCTGGCTCATAGTAAATACTCAATAAATATTTATCAAATAACCAAAAGCATAAATATGTAGTGGGTACCAGTAATGCAGCTGGACATTATCTTCTGCTAGTCACTTTTTCCACATGACAGCTCGTGGGCTGCTGTGGCTCTCCCAGTGCCCTAACTATCTACTGCAGCCAAGGTTCAGGTAGTCATCTGGAGGGCTGTGTCAGCTCTCCCCACATCTTTAGGGGTGCAAGTTCTGTGTCTCTTTCCTCTGTGCTCTGGAGTCAGTTACTGGTTACGATAGAATGCAAAATTAAAAGTAATAGACTGTATCTATCAGAAAGATAAAAAGTAAAAGGGATGAGTGAGAGGATGGGGAAATGCATTTTTATACACTACTGGGGGAATATAAATTAATATACTTCACTGGAGGACAGTTTGTAATATTTATAAAGTCTTTAAAAAGAAGATACTGTTGACCAGGTGCAGTGGCTTATTACTATAATCCCAGCACTTTGGAAAGCTGAGGCAGGCGGATTGCTTGAGCCCAAGAGTTCAAGACCAGCCTGGGTAACATGGCAAAACCCATCTCTACTGAAAATACAAAAAAGTAGCTACGCATGGTGGTGCATGCCTGTAGTCCCAGCTACTCTGGAGGCTGAGTTTGGAGGATCACTTGAGCCCGGGAGGTCAAGGCTGCAGTAAGCCAAGATCACACCACTGCACTCCAGCCTTGGCAACAAAAGTGAGACCCTGCCTTATTTAAAAAAAAAAAAAAAGAGGATATTATTAAATCCAGGAATTATACTTTTTGCTTCTAGGAATTTTTCATAAGGAAACAAAGAAATTAGACAAGGTATATATATACATAAATGTTTAATACAGCAGTATTTATATTAGCAAAAACCCTAGGAGTTTTGTTAAATTTTGGTATATTTTTACAATAGAATGCTATGATCATTAAACGTGTGTGTGTGTGTGTGTGTATAAAACATAGAAAAATATCAAAATAATATATATGACAGAATAATATCAAAAAGCATAGGAGTTTTTTTTAACTTTTGGTATATTTTTACAATAAAATGCTATGATCATTAAACATGTATATATGTCACATATATGACACAAAGTATTTTTTTTAAATTTATTGTTATTTTTTATAGAGACGAGGTCTCACTATGTTGCCCGGGCTGGTCTCGAACTCCTGAGTTCAAGTGCTCTTCCCACCTCGGCCTCCCAAAGTGCTAGGATTACAGGTGTGAACCACCGCACCTGGCCAGAAAGACGTTTTGAATATTGTGTTCAGTGAAAAACAACAGAGCAGTTGATAGCATGTGATTTTTTTGTAAAAAGATTTTGAGCATGTTTATGCTTAGATAAAAGCCTGGAAGGATATACACAAAACATTAACAGTGGTGAGATTATGGAATATTTACATTTTCATCTTTCTGTGAATATGTATTTGTACTTTTGGCAAAGAATGTGGGCTATTTGAGTAATACAAATAATTGCTAGAGTCAATAATATTGAATTGTATAATTGAAATTTGCTGAGAGTAGGTTTTGACTTCTCACCACATACACACACACACACACACACTGTGTGACGTGACAGATGTGTTAAGTAACTTGACTGTGGTAATCGTTTCACTATATATGTAAAGCAAATCATCACGTGTTATACCTTAAATATATACAAGTTTATTAGTCAATTATGCCTCAATAAAGCTGGAAAAAATAATTGGTCACGTGCAACAAAAATATAGATGAGGTTTCATTTTTCTTTTCCAAATGATAACTCCCAAAATTCTAGTATGTTAAAGCGGAAAGCTTTTAAAAAGGATACTTAAACCTATTATTTTACAAATAAATGTACTGAAGCCCTCAGAAGTTAGCTGACTTGCCCAGAGGTATCACCCCAGGTCATGTCATAACTGGAGGAGTCAGCATTTGAACCCAGATCAGCAGTTCATTGCTTGTTCTAAAGCAATGTGGCACCTCTGAAGAGCTGAAAGAAGCCTAACCATGGAAGTGTTGTTAGCAGTGCTGTGTGGCTTATGCAGCCTCGTGTGTGCGTAGCCACAGCCTATTGAACAGCTGCAAGAAAACACCTTGCCAAGCTGTCTGACAAGCTGTATTTTCCCATTTGGCAAGTGAAATCCTCTCCAGAAAATGGTGTGTTATAAAGTACTTCCTTTTCCAGGGGGTCAGTGACATCTTTCATGAAGAAGGCTCTAAGGCGATAAACTAGATGCCAGATATAATTAAGCAGGCCCCACAGCCAGGAGGAGACTAATTGGACCAGCCTCCATTCAGTGCAGGTTGGAACAAATTGATAGATCAGCTGAAATTAATAAAAGGGCCAAATAACTAGAGATTCTTACTCACATGTGCTATCCTTGCCATGAGGTTAGTTCGGGGTGATATCGGAGTGGCTTCACTAGTTCAGCTTTCGGATCTGGGTGACATGCTGCATGGACTCCTGTGTCTTTATACTTGCACAGGAGACTGTTAGCCTGTGTGCAGGTGAAGCCTTTAGGCTGCCCTCCACCCTTCCCTCCATCCAGCTTCCACCTTCATTATTACTCCTAGCTGCCCTTAGGCTTCCTCCAGTGACTTGGACCAAAACCCAATTAAGAGTTAAAATTATTTTTTTCTGGTCTGGCGAAAGGCCATCTTACCATCTTTGGGCTGGCTAGAGGAATATTTTCAGTTCCATAACAATATACCCTCAGTTATTGAGCTAATTTGATAGCTGTATTATATTCCTAAACTGTTTTTTATTTTTTTATTTTTATTTTTTAACTTTTCCTTCCATTGATCTCCTTGCTTTCAAGGGGGCCCTGGGCTAGGAGTGCCCAAATGGTTATATGTCTGAGGAATTAACGCAGATGGTGAACTAGAGTTGCATTTGTTTGGATGAGGTTAGGGCACATATAACAGAAGAATGCATAACATCTGGCTTACATTAAGAACAATTTCTCATCTGGAAGTAGACCTTCTAGGTGTGGTGTTAGAGCAGTTTTTCTGTGTCAACAAAATCTCAGCCTGCTATACTTTTAATTTGCTATCTTCAGCAAAGTGGCTTCTCTTCTCAAGGTCATCTCATGATCCAAGACAGCTGGGAGAGCTCCAGCCATCTCAACACATTTCTGGCAGCAGGAAGGAAGAAGAGCAGAAATGACATTAAAACAGATTGTAAAGGAGAGTTGCTAGCCTGGGAGGCATCCCGTCTTTAGGTGACTTTGACCCTACCTACTCTAATCCAGAATGTATTTCTCTTGCATTTTAACCTTTGAGAAGCTGACATTTCCTTCACTTCCCATTCTGGTAGAGCATCTTATTGTGGCCCCTAAGTAATTGTAATTGGGTCTATCTCAGAATCCCAGAATGTTATTCCTCCTCTGTATTCGAAAGCCCTGACTCTACTGATAAAGACTCTTAGCGATGGAGAGGAAACTTTCCCTGTCCCCATATTTAACATGACAAAGAACTTGCCTATATCTAATCTAAATTTCTGAAATATAACCCAAATCCATTTTCTGCTTTATCATCACTGGCAATTGAGACCAATTAGCCATCTTCTACTTATTTCTCAGAAGAAAAGATGGTGCTTTGGTTGACAGGTAGGTAGCGTGGATTTATTTAAATTTTTCCTTTTAAGGAGAGAGTTGCAAGGAATTTCAGTATTTTAAAATATTGTTTAACAAGTAAGAGAACATATTGAATAAGCATTGTATTCCCATAGCCCAAGCTCATGCAAGCATTTGTGAAAGTCAGGGTCTGATCTTACAGTTGTGACATTTAGACAGGGATAGACTGCCTGCTTCAAGGTTATGCACAATACAGCTTATCTGGGAATCTGGGACAGATGTCCTATGACCAATCTTGTCTGTAACGAGAATACAAATTCCCCTATATCTGCAGCAACACTTTGTGCACCTAAGATTCTGGTTTTTAAAAAAAATCCTTAGGAACAAATTTTTAAAAACAAGGCAGGAGGCACCATGTTATAGTGAAAGGATATGATCTTATTTATTTATTTTTCTTTTTCAGGATACCAGAAGCAAAAAAAGGGTGTGATCTTTAGGGCAAAGAGACCTGGATTTAAATCCTAGTTCTGTCACTTCCTGGCTATATGGATTTAAGGAAGCCACTTAATTTTCCTGAGTTCAGTTTCTCCATCTGCAAAATGGTGTCAGTCATTCCTCCCCTTCAGGTTTTTGAAATTAATCTGGGAGGAATATTGCACTAAAGTGGTAGACTGTATAAACTCCTGACTCCACTGACTATAAATATCTGAGAATGGTGTTTATGGTGTTTGAGTTTTGGACTCCAAAACTAGGGACAGGGTAGGTTGCATGAGGAACGGAAAGTGTGTTTTTAGGGACAAACTGATCAAATCTAGAAGACTTCAAAGTATCCTGAGGGGGAGGGAAAGAGAAAAATGACAAAATGAAACTGTATAACTAGTTTCTCTGAAAGACATCAGGAACTTGTTTTTGTTTTTTTGACACGGAGTCTTGCTTGGTCACCCAGGCTGAAGTGCAGTGCACGATCTCAGCTCATTGCAACCTCCGCCTCCCAGGTTCAAGCAATTCTCCTGTCTCGGCCTCCCAGGTAGCTGGGACTACTGGCGCCTGCCACCACACCCAGCTAATTTTTGTATTTTTAGTAGAGACAGGGCATCACCTTGTTGGTCAGGCTGGTCTCGAACTCCTGACCTCAGGTGATCTACCCGCCTTGGCCTCCAAAAGTGCTGGGATAACAGGCGTGAGCCACCATGCCCAGCCACTTTTTTTGGGGGATGGAGTTTCGCTCTGTTGCTCAGGTTGGAGTGCAGTGGTATGATCTTCGCTCACTGCAACCTCCACCTCCTGCATTCAAGTGATTCTCCTGCCTCAGCCTCCTGAGTATCTGGGATTACAGGCACACGCCATCACCCCCCAGCTAATTTTTGTATTTTTAGCAGAGATGAGGTTTCACCATGTTGCCCAGGCTGGCGTCAAATTCCCGACCTCGAGTGATTCACCTGCTTTGGCCTCCCAATTTACTTTCTTTTTCAATTTTTAAAAAATTTTAAACTATTTTTTTCTTGTTTTGAACTTCTTTGTCAAGGAGAACTCCCTCCAGACAGGAAAGGAAAGTTGGGACAGGAGAGAACTGGAGCTCAAATAGGAGAGAAAAGTGTATTGAGCACACCTAGATTAGTGGTTTTTCATCCTGCTGCACCTGAGTATCATCTGGGAACTTAAAACTATCAAGGCTTCAGCCTCAGCCACGGAGATTCTAAGTCTGTTGGCTCCAGATATTAGATTTTTTAAAACCATACACACTAACCCTCTGTGAATGGCTTCTAACTTTGGTGGACATTGGAATTATCTGGGGTGCTTAAAAAATGAATACCCTGCTGGGGCTTCACCCAGAGATGTTGATTTAATTGTCCTGTTGACAGGTCCAGGCCCTGGTGGTTTTAAATTTGTCTCAGGTGATTCTAATGTGTGGCCAGGGTTGCAATCCACTAACCTAGATGCTCTAAATCAGCTGGAGAGATCTGACCTGGAAGAATTCCAGAGTATTGAAAACACTTCCAAATGAAATCACTGAACTCCTTTGATTGTCTTTAAGGAACTGTGAGGAATGTGTTGAAGGAATATTAGGGGTGATTTTGGAAACAGTTGAGATGGGCAAATCTCCAAAAAAAAATCTCAATTTTCAAAAAGTCAAAAGAAAGTCCCCTAATCTGTACTTCCGGCAACATGACATTAAGTCCAACCAATATTTCTTTTTATTAAAATTATGGCTTATCAGTAGTGATCAATATGAACTTGCACAAGTTCAGCAGGAAAAGACACATCAAACTGACTACATTGGCTATTTCAACAAGGTTGTCTGACATTTAAATAAGGGGGATGTATGTATAAGTTCATTGCATTTTAGAAGGCATAGAGACACAGAGAGGAATGAAAACCAAGAAAACCAGTGCATCTGAAATTTACTGTGTAGTGAATCCCCTGGGCATCTTGTTAAAATACAGATTCTTATTCTGTAGGTTTGGGATGGGGCCTGTGAATATATTTTAACAAACCTCCAGGTGCTGCCAATTATGCCTGTTCACAGGCCACACTGAGTGGCAAGGCTGTAGACTGTATAATAGTACAGTGATGGGGGTTAGTAAGCAACGGATCAGTGATAGCAAATGAATATTGGTTAATGGGTCAGTGTCATTCTGGAAGAAGATTTCTTTTCCTCCCTCCCTCCCTCTCTCTTTCATCTTTTAAGTTGGGGTCTTTCTTGCTTTGTCATCCAAGCTGGAGTGCAGTAGTGTGGTCATAGCTCACTGCAGCCTCCAACTCCTGGGCTCAAGCGATCCTCCCACCTCCCAAGCAGCTAGAACTACAAGTGACCACCACTGCGCCTGGCTATTTCTTTCTAAGAGAGGGGGATCTTACCATGCTGCTTAGGCTGGTCCTGAACTCCTGGCCTCAAGCCATCCTCCTGCCTTAGCCTTTCAAAGTGCTGGGATTATAGTGTGAGCCACCACCCCCAGCCCTGGGAGAAAATTTTGATGCTTGGGATTTAGTTTTGTTTTGTCCAAGAATATTAATAGTGGCCTTGACATTCATGATATGCTTATCAAATTTTCAGATGACGTAGAACTGGAAGAGAGAATTAACGACAGAATCAGCATCCAAATACCCTTTTCTCTGATCCAGCAAGAATAGATGATCCACGTCACATCCTTTTAGAGCCTCCTTTCTAATTGGCCGTATAACTTACTAGCTGAGTGATTGGTCATAGGCAAATCAGTTAATCTCTTGGATTCCCAGTCCCCTCTTCTGTACAATGAATGGAATTACTAGTTAGAATTCTGTTAGTTGCATGTAACAGAACACTTGAATAGTTTAAGGTTAAAAAAAAAAAAGGAATTTATTGGCTTCTTTAGACATAGTTGGATCCAGTAGAGAAAATTTATTATAAAAGTTGTATGATAAAATGATTTGGCTTTCTCTCTCTCTTTCTTTCTCCAGCTCTCTGTTCTGCAGGACTTCCCTTGTCTTAAGGCTGCCTCGGACTTTCTCACGTCATGAGGAAGAGAGCATTTGGCAGACTCAGCTTGCTAGCTTAACAAGACATATCTATTATAGAAAACACACCAGTCTTGCAGGGATCACTTATCCTCTCCGTACCATCACTGAGGCCAGAGGGATGGTGTCCTGTAATTGGTTCAGCCTGGATCATTTGCTAACCACTGAGGATGGAAGGGACAGGACACCATGACCGACACCCCACTCCACCACATCGAGTAGGGAAAAGATGGTTCCCCTGAGAAAACAGTGCTGAACGACTCTACGTGTTCAAGCAAATATCCAGCAAATAACTCACACCCAAACATCACAAAAGGATTAGGGCACATTATTTTTTTTTTTTTCAATTTTAGACTTGGAAGGTACATGTGCAGATTTGTTACATGGATGCGTTGCATGATGTTGGGATCTGGGCTTCAACTGAATATCACCCAAATAGTGACCATATTACTCAATAGGTAACTTTTTAACCCATGGTCCTCCCCCGTCCTCCCTCCCCACTTTTGGAGTCCCCAGGGTCTATTGTTGCCATCATAACGTCCATGTGTACCCAGTGTTTAGCTCTCACTTAAAATGAGAATATGCAGTATTTGGTTTTCTGTTTGTATGTTAATTCGCTTAGGATAATGGCCTCCAGCTGCATCCACGTTGCTGCAAAAAGCATGATTTTGTTCCTTTTTGTGGCTGAATAGTATTTCATGGTATGTATGTACCATATATTTTTTTAATCCAATCCACTGCTGATGGGCACCTGGGTTAAATCCATGTCTTCGCAATTGTGAACAATGCTGCAATGAACATGTGAGTGATGGCGTCTTTTTGGTAATGATTTATTTTCCTTTGGGTACATACCCAGTAATGAGATTGCTGGGTTGAATGATAATTCTATTCTTATTCTTTGAGAATAAGATATTCTTATTCTTTGAGAAATCTCCAAACTGCTTTCCACAGGGGCTAAACTAACTTGCAATCCCACTAACAGCATATAAGCATTTTCTTGAAATTTTCTCTGAAACTTGCCAGCATATTGTTTTTTTAGTTTTAAATAATAGCCATCCTGACTGGTGTGAGGTAGTATCTCATTGTGGTTTTGATTTGCATTTCTCCAATGATTAGTGACGTGGAGCATTTTTTCACATTACTTGGCCACTTTTATGTCTTCTTTTGAGAATAGGGTACATTCTTTACAATACAAGTTTGCAGGTAGTCAGAGCTGGCATGAGATGAGTCAGATTTGCTCTTCCTGGACTAGATGGTCTCTAATGTACTGTTTTGTAAGGCTCCCAAGCTGTGCTTGTGTGTAACATATTGTCCAGTAGGAAGACTTTTCTGGAGACAATTTTTTGAACTTTGAGATTTGATGGAGTAGATATTTAGGTGTTTGGGTTGCCGTCAGATCACACCTAACCTCCTAAGAAAGAGGCAGGTCTTAGTAGAGGAGTGGCATTTCATCAGATGGCCTTCCCACCTTGCACCCATCTGGAAGAGTTACTGCCAGTTCTGCTGAGGACCCTGTTCCCAGCCCCTAAATTCCTAGGCCACTGGCCAAGGGCCTCCATGCAGAGGTGAGCCGGTGCTCTCTGATTGGCATTGGTTGGCTTAAAAAGATGACCTGAACTTCTCAGAAGCTGTTTTGAGAATTAGAAGTAAAAGACACAGAGAAACTCCAGTGAGCTCTGGGTACGGTGATGTATGGGCCTGCAGAAAATGTAGCATAGGGTGGGCTTTGTTTAAGTAAAAAAAGGAAGCCGCTGAGCGTGAGAAAAGAATGCGGTGGATGCACAGAGGGAAACAGACACAGAACGAGACCAGTGGAGTTAGGAAGGAGAGGGAGAGAGAGAAAAAGAGAGAGCTGTGGCTACCTATCCGGCCACGTAAGTCATGACTATGACCTTGAACTGGCTACTCCTGGAGCTTATCTGTGTCCTTTGCAGGCTTAGGCCCTGGTAGTTTGGAGGAAATGTCACGTTTCCTGTGGGTGACCCGAGGGATGGGGGTCCCTGAGGCTGAAGCTCTCCTAAGAGGTACATGACAGACTTGAGGTAGGATCCAGGTGGGGATAGCACTGTTGGTGCCAGGCAGTCTGAGGCTCGGGGACTTCAGGAATGAGGGAGCTGTGGAAGCTGGGCAGGGTGGAGTCAGGATGGGAGGGAGGGGGAAGAGCTCTTCTGAGTCATAGAAGAGGAGAATAGGAGAGTAAAGAGCCTCTAGCACTCACAGAAAGGAAATTGGGAGCTCTACACCAGATGCAGTGACAATGAGATCTTCATAATGTTCTGGGATGGAGGTAAATGCTTCTGTTCTAAAATGGGCTGAAAAACACATTATATGGAATCTGTGGGTGGACAGAGAGTGGTGGAATGGCCTGGGAGAGCTGGTGCTTGTGATTCTTAGCCACTGGTGGGACAGCTCCACAGTCCTTTCACTGGTTGGCCTCTGACAGCCTCATCACCTGGCTCAGGTGCCCTCCTCATTAATTGAGCATCTACCTGTCCTACAGATTTCCTTGAAGAGCTGGAAATACTCTCAAAAGAGCATTCAGCTTACTGTAAGTGAGGAAATACAGTCTAGGATTCCTGGCCCAGTGTTTAGGTGTTGGGCCATTATTTAGGAGTCTGGTAGTAACTAATGGAAACTACTTTATGTACAGTGTTTATTGAGGGTCTTCTATATACTTGGCTTTGGACTTAGAATGCAAAGACAGATATAAACAAGAAAGCCCCCAACCAGAGAAATATGTAAGTATAAGTTATAGTAAATTCTATGAAGAATAAGAACAAGATGCTGTGAGGGAATAGAGGGCTTGTGGTGGGAGGACAGGCTTCAGATTGGGTGGCTGGATAAGACCTCTCTGAAGCATTGGCATTTAAGCTAAGAGCTAAAAGATGTGAAAGTGCTGTTTGGGGAAAGAGGATTTCAGGTCGTGAGGATGCCTGTGTGAGGCTGTAAGGGGGAAGGTATACGGTCAGAACATAGTGAGCAAAGAGTGCGGGGGGCCAGAAATGACGACTGAAAGGGTGCCCAGACCATGTGGGGTCTTGAAGGCTGCTGCATAACAAACTGTCCCAAAACTTAGTGGCTCAAAACAATAAACAGGCTGGGTGCAATGGCTCATGCCTGTAACCCAGCACTTTGGGAGGCTGAGGCAGGTGGATCACCTGAGGTTGGGAGTTCAAGACCAGCCTGACCAACACAGCAAAACCCCATCTCTACTAAAAATATAAAAATTAGCCAGGTGTGGTGGTGCCTGTAATCACAGCTACTTGGGAGGCTGAGGCAGGAGAATTGCTTGAGCCTGGGAGGCAGAGGTTGCAGTGAGCCGAGATTGCACCATTGTACTCCAGCCTGGATGACAGAGCAAGACTGTCTAAAGAAAAAAAAAGTCAAAACAAACAATTATTATCGTTGCAGTTTCTGTGGGCCAGGAATTTGAGTGCAGCTTAGCTGGATGGTGTACTTGGAATCTCACGAGGTTTTAGTGTCAATATTGGCTATGGCTACAGTCATCGAAAGGTGTGATGGGGCTGCAGGACCCACTTCCAAGGTGGCTCACGCCATGGCTGGGAAGAACAGCTGGTAGTTGTGTGGGATCTCTTGTCTCTCAACTTGGGTTGCCTCCCCATGGGCTGCTTGAGTGTCCCCAAAACATGGCTACTGGACTGCCCCAGAGTAGGTGAGGTGCAAGGGAACAAAGTGGAGTGGCAATGCCTCTTATGATTTGATCTTGAAAGTCATACATAGTCAATTCCACCCCAGGGTAGTTCTTAGAAGTGAGTCACGAAAGTCTAGTCCATGTTCAAAGGGAGAGAAATTAGCCTTCATCATTGGAAGGCAGGAGTGTCGAAGAATGTGTAGATACATTTTAAAGACATCAAGTGAGCCATGAGAAGAGGCCAGTTTTAGCAGAACTGAAGGCTTTGTCAAAGGCTACAAGGGGTGCTCGTGGAATCTGATGGCAGCACAAAGTAAAGCTGAGCTTCAGCAAGGGCTGGACCCAGGGACTGGGATATGGTTAGAACATTGCACCCTTAAAAGCATAAAAGTGATGCAATGGACTTTGGGGACTCGGGAGAAAAGAGTCAGAAGGGGTAGAGGGAAAAAAGGCTACAAATTTGGTTCAGTGTACACTGCTCGGGTGATGGTTGCACCAGAATCTCACAAATCACCACTAAAGAACTCACTCATGTAACCTGTTCCCCAAAAACCTATGGAAATAAAAATAAAGACAAAACAAACAAACAAACAAAAAACCCAAGCAAAACCAAACCAACACTGCACCCTTGATCTCTTGTCCTCTCTACCTGTTGCCTTCATTCTCCTTTCTCTTCAGATTGGCTTACTTGCTTTTCTTGTCCACCTGGCAGCATGTGACATCCACCCCTCACCCCTATCCCTTGCTCCTGAGCTTGCAAAACATACACAGGCCAACTGACTTCTCAGTCCCAATTCCAAATTCCTGGGACAAAGAATTGGATTGGCCCAACTTTGGTTAGATGCTCCCCTCGGGTCCAGTTGGCGGTGGCCAGGGCAGTAGAGATATGTAGTACAAACATAGCTGCCGATGGTCCTCCTCTGTGGAACTGGGTCAGGAGGGAAGTTTCCTGAGGAGGGAGAGCTGAGCAGCACCGAATGTGTCTACTTCAGCCTTTCTGTCAGTCTTGCCACTTTGTCATTTCATCCCACACAGGCAACAGATGTCTCTCTCTCTCTCTCTCTCTCTTTCTTTCTTTCTTTCTTTCTTTCTTTCTTCTCTCTCTCTCTCTCTTCCTTCCTTTCACAGGGTTTGCTCTGTCATCTGGAGTGCAGTGGCACAATCATGGCTCACTGTAGCCTCAACCTCCTGGGCTCAAGCAATCTTCCTGCCTCAGCTTCCCAAGGAGCTGAGATTCCAAGTACATACCACCCAGATAATTTATTTTTTGTAGAAATGGGATCTCACTGTGTTGTCCAGGCTGATTTTGAACTCTTGGCCTCAAGCAACGCTCCCACCTTGACCTCTCAAAGTGCTGAGATTACAGGTGTGAGCCACTATACCCAGCTGGTAATAGACTTTCTGTAGGTTGTATTGCCATCAATTGGAGTTTTCTAGAAGTAAAGGAGATTTTGATTATGGGAATTTCAAAAAATGTAGTAGGTCTTGCTGATGAGAATGGCCCCAAGAAAGCACTCATGAAGCATTTTATAGGGTGCTTTTGGAGACTATTAAATAAAATGGTTTAGTTATAAAACAGTTGGAGTTGATCCATTGAATGAAAATATAAGAGGGCTATTTCAGTGACCTGGCTTGTGTCAGTCTTACTAAAATTACAAACCGGAGCCCAATACTAGTAGTGAGACAAAGCATGAACAAAGATCGTAATAAACATATTCAAGTGGTTTCTAGGGCAACTTACCAGTGAAAGGCAGGAGCTTTTATTTTGGAACCACGGCTGCAGAAAATGAGGACATCAAAGACTAAGTCCCCATGCTGTCATTGTGGTTGTTTTCAGACAGGAACATCCATTTTTCTAGCTGAGAAATCTAGATAGTGGGCATTTTCACCAGCTATACCCATAGTTAAGGAAGGTCACTTGACAAGGCACAGCCTGGGACATCAGATTTCAGAAGCTACTTGGCCCTTCCCAAATGCCTTCCCCCATCTGCTGGCTGAGGTACTTTAAGATGGCGCAAAAATCTTATTCACTGCCTAGTGGTAATTTACAGAGCAGTGATCACTAGGAAAGGTAACACATGGGTGAGCATGAGGCACTGTTGTAAAAGCAGGCTTTGCTCAGATGTGCGCTGCACATCTAAAGGTGAATGAAGGAAGAGGGGCATGGGGGAAAAGAAAGGAGATTAGTGGCATAGAAAGCAAACAGCAAATGCCTAACACTTCAGCTTGGGGTCTGTTCTGGAGGAAAAATATATTTTTGTGCATCAAAAAATGTCTGAAGACCGTCTACCACAGCTTAGTTTAAAAGGGAAAAATGTAGAGGGGAAATATTGCTTTCAAGTACTTAAATGTAAGAAATATTTTAATGGGCTTTATCTATAGAATATAAAGATTTTCTGAGAAGTGAGCTGTAGTAATAAATTCTAGTCCAGGGTCAGGTTACTGAAAGGATCTGGGCACTATGTTCAAGAAGTTTGGAAGGGAGGATAGAGTTAGGTTTGTTAAGAATAAGGTGAGCCTGGCTTAGTTTGAGTCATCTTTGCAGTCTATTGTACTTTCATATACTAAACAAAACCTCAGAAATCTTCCCTTTATTTTCACCTGTTCTAATACCATTCATGGGCCAAGGCAATCCATCTAATTAAGTATGCTTGTATAGGCAGGTGTTCCTCAGTAGAGAAATAAAAATCAATGGAAAATTGTGGTAATTTTCACAGCCAACAGTGTTGGCCCACATTATTGGACTGTTATATACTGGTTTGCTGTCTGTTTATCTGTTAGTTACTTTTTTTTTTTTTCAAAAAAAGATATCATCAAGCGTAATCATCAAGTAATCTTCAGGGCATAAAAAGGAGCTTCATTCAGCTCCTCAGTAATAACAGTCATTACTGTACTCTCTAAAAACAATTGGCTAGTTATGTGCAGCTTCTAAAGAGTTCCTTAATCCAGAAAACTGCAAATTACATAGTAATGATTATTGAGGTTCTGTGGTAACTCCAGTCATCATTTCAATGTAATTGGTAGAGCATGAATAACTATGAATTATGTCATATATACAGCCTCTTTACAGGGAACTCACACAGTTATTTGTGGTATGCATAATAAAGCAAAATCTAAATTGAATGTTAATTTTAATAAAAATCACTTTTATACCTCATTTCCATCTGAATGGATACCATCTGCTTTAAGGTGCTAGCAGAGAGCAAAGTAAAACTGAACTAAAAAAAAAATACAAATATTTGTTGTCTTCCAGCTTTTCCAATGTAATGCTGAAAGCCATGAAGGAAACACGAGACTTTGATATGATATTGCTTTCCAGGGCAAGGGCTTACCAAAGACATTAACCCAGCAATCCCATTACTGGGTATATACCCAAAGGATTATAAATCATTCTACCATAAAGACACATGCACACATATGTTCATTGCGGCACTGTTTACAATAGCAAAGACCTGGAACCAACCTAAATGCCCATCAATGATAGACTGGACAAGGAAAATGTGGCACATATACACCATGGAATATTAT
>PVKP010033375.1:0-25085 GCA_004027715.1 Plecturocebus donacophilus | reverse complement strand
TTCTAAAAAAAAAAAAAAAAAAAGGATCCATTAATTTATGATATAGTGTCCTTATGAAAATGTACCTTTTTCTCTCAGATATCACTAAGGCTCTTCGAACACTCTTCTGTTAGAAGGAAATTTTAAAAAAGGAATCTTTTTCCTTTCCATAGGAGTGTCAATGGCAAGCTATCCTCAAAGAACAGAAAGAAAGCATGTTTTTTCAGATGGATGTACCCACACCCAGGACTCATCTGTCATCTCTCAGATCTAAAACTAGCTCTTCTTTATTGTTTGGAGTCAGAAGTTTTAAGGGCTAAACCACTAATTCTCATCCTTGGCTGAACATCAAATTACTTGTGGAGCTTTTAAAATGTACTGAATTTGGGCCAAGCATAGTGGCTTATGCCTGTAATCCCAGCATTTTGGGAGGCCGAGACCTGAGGTCAGGAGATTGAGACCAGCCTGACCAGTATGGTGAAACCCTGTCTCTACTAAAAATACAAAAATTACCTGGACGTGTTGGCATGCGACTGTAGTCTCAGCTACTTGCAAGGCTGAGACAGGACAATCACTTGAACCTGGGCGGCAGAGGTTGCAGTGAGCTGAGATCGCGCCACTGCACTCCAGCCTGGGCGATGGGGCAAGACTCCATCTCAAAAAAAAGAAAAAAAAGTACTGAATTTGGGCCGGGCATGGTGGTTCATGCCTGTAATCCCAGAACTTTGGGAGGCTGAGGTGGGCGGATTGTGTGAATCCAGGAGTTTGAGACCAGCCTCGGCAACATGGTGAAACCCCGTCTTTACAAATAAATAAATAAATAAATACTAATTAGCCGAGCCTGCTGGCACATGTGCCTATAGTGCCAGCTACTTGGGAGGCTGAGGGTGGAGAATTACCTGAGCCTGGGAGGTGGAGGTAGCAGTGAGCCAAGATCGCACCACTGCACTCCAGCCTGGGCAACAGAGCCAGATCTTGTCTCAAAAAAAAACAAATTATATATATATATATATATATGTAACACACATACAGACACACTGAATTAGAATCCTCAAATCTGTATTCTATGAAAGTCCCATAGATTGACCAGATGTGGTGGCTCACACCTGTAATCTCAGCACTTTAGGAGGTCAGGGAAGTGGATCACTTGAGGTCAGGAGTTCAAGACCAGCCTGGCCAACACAGCAAAACCCTGTCTCTACTAAAAATACAGAAATTAACCAGGTGTGGTGGTAGTGGGCACCTGTAATCCCAGCTACTCAGAAGGCTGAGGCAGAAGAATTGCTTGAACCCAGGAGGCAGAGGTTGCAGTGGGCTAAGATGGTGCCACTGCACTCCAGCCTGCTGGGTGACAGAACAAGACTTTGTCAAAGAAAAAAAAAAAGGCCCATAGATTGTTCTGTGTGTACAGAGATAAGAAGCATGCAAACCTACATAAAACAAAGCTTAGGCAGAAAAATGGGGTAAGAGTCCAGAGTAACAACTTGTACTCTGGCAGTATGCCTAGTGACCCATGGTAGAGTGTGTAAATGGTAGTCCATTATTCATCCCCAAGTAAGCCTATCTGTTCCCCTTTGAGTGTTCCAATTTTTATATGAAATGACTTCACAAAAGAAAAATGCACTGAGGAGCTTGAGAAGACCCTATCAGAAATAGGCAAGAGAAAGGAAGACATTGTGAAGCCATGAAAGCCTAGTCAGCTATAGCTTGCACAGGAAGGTGAGGGAGAAAGACCAAAAAAACAAAGACGGTGGTTGTCTAACTGCCAGAACTGATGTGACAGGTACTTCCCATATCTGAATGTTTCTCTGTTGGATAAAATAGCAAACTTATCAAAAAAATGAAAACAAATGGTATGAAGCTACTTTCAAAATAAGAGAATAAAAGTATATAGTTTTAAAAATAAGATTCTGATTTAGATCTAGAGACATTCAGATTCTATTCCTCTAAAGTTTGCAGAAAAATGGTTAAGCAATTTGTCAAAGAGAAACTTTGTCCTTTAATTCAGTCCCAAGAGAACCAGAACTCACTCACTCTTGCTGGCGGGCATTAATCTATTCATGATGAATCTGCACCGAGGACTCAAACACTTCCTACTGAGCCCTACCTCCCAACACCACCACGTTGGGGATCAAATTTCAGTATGAGTTTTGGCAAGGGCAAACCACATCCAAATCATAGCAGAAATAATGTATTCAAAATGTGACCCGACGAAGAGAATGAAAAGACAAGCCACAAACTGGGAGAAAAAATATTTGCAAAAAACATATCTGATAAAGGACTGTTATCCAAAATATATGACGAACTCAAAACAATTTTTAAAAAGATTTAAAAATTGGCACCGATCTGAAGAGACACCTCATCAAAGAGGATATGCAGATAGCAAAATAAGCACATGAAAAAATACTCCACATCATACATTATCAGGGAAATGCAAATTCAAACAACGAGATAGCACTGTACACCTATTAGGCTGGCCCAAATCTGGAACACTGACAGCGCATAATGCTGGTGAGGATGTGGAGCAACATGAATTCTTACTCATTGCTCAAGGAAATGAAAAATGGTACAGCCACTTTGAATTACAGTTTGAGTGTTTCTTAAAAAAAAACAAACAAAAAACAACCCCCACACAGTAAAACATACTTTTAACATATAATCCAGTAATTGTGCTCCTTGGTATTTACCCAAAGGAGTTGAAAATTTATGTCCACACAAAAACCTGTACACAGATGTTTATAGTAGCTTTATTTGTAATTGCCAAAACTTGGAAGCAACCAAGATGTCCTTCAGAAGGTGAATGGATAAACTGGTACATCGAGCAATGGAGTATTTATTCAGCACTAAAAAGAAATGAGCTATCAAGCCAAGTTGTGGAAACTTAAATGCATATTATTAAGTGAAACGAGCCAATCCAAAAAGGTTATATACTGTATGACTCCAACGATACGAGATTCTGGAAAAGGTAAAAATTATGGAGACAGTAAAAAGATTCGTGGCTGCCAGAAGTTAAGGGGAAAGGAAGAAGGGATGAATAAGCAGAGCTCAGAGGATTTTTAGGGCAATGAAACTACTCTGTATGATACAATAGTGATGGACACAGGTCATTATACGTTTGTCAAAACACACAGAATGTGCACCACCAATAATGGACCCTAATATAAACTATGGCCTGTGGGTGATAATGATGTGTCCAAGTAGGTTCAACCACTCTGGTGGGGGATGTTGATGGCGGGGAAGGCTGTGCATGTGTAAAGGCAGGGGGCATAAGGGAAAACTCTGTATTTTCTTCACAATTTTGCTGTAAACCTAAAACTGCTCTATAAAAATAGTCTTCAAAAAAGTCACCTCGCCAATAAAGAGCAGTCAAAGGCAATAAAATGAATAATAATTAGGTTGTTTATAATCTATCTGTGTTCCAGGTGGGCTTTACTATGAGACTTTATCCGAGTAACTGCTTTACAAGAGCGTAATATATCCTACTGATTTATATACATCTAAGAGACATGAGGTTGATAATTTTATAATTTGGCTGCTGCTTTGGGATAAAAAAAAACCCAACACATTTGTTCTGTTATCTGCAAATAAGCACTTTATTATCAAATAGTTCAGCATCAGAACAAGAATTAATTCCAAAAGGGTTTTCTTTACATGATATTGTGAGATACACAATAGAAAAATCTGACACTGTGTTCCATTCCAGTTTCTCTTTTGCAATTAGGTAATTTGTTTTGATCTAAAAAGTGTAAGTTTATCTCATTCTTGTTAATGCTGTCCATGAAATGTAAGTATCAGTTCCTTTTCAGCTAGTACTTTATAGTTATACTGGTGCCAGTTTAAGAGACCTATTTCATAATGACATGAAAGTCAGCTACAGAAAAACACATTGTCATTTTCATTTACAGAGGCAAATCCTTCTTAACACAAAGAAAAGCAAAGGACCTTATATGATTATGTAAGGCAGATCAGCCCAGGAATTTCATTCAAAGATAATACTTCAGACTCCATAATCCCATGTGAGAAATTAATGAATGACTCCAAGTAAATAAAAAATTAAAATTAGCCCTTGGGCCTCTGACAATTTAATTGCCAAGGCCTTTTGTGAATTCTAAATACTGCTCTAAATTAGCTACAATTTCTCAGAATTACATACCAGAAGAATATGAACCTCAATAATTACAGGCTGTTTTAAGTTTATTTTGTGCAAGTTATTCCTTCCCCCAGTATTTCACCACAACGAAAGTTGTTCTAAGGACATACTGAAGATTTATAATAAATTCAGTGCCTACTATATGCAAGGCACTGTGCTGAATGCTGAAAATGTGGTAAGGACAGCACTCCTTGTCAAGCTATGTATGTGATATTAGCCAGCTGAATGATGGAACATTTGGCCCAGAATAGCATATACTGAGACCAGGGTACCAAAGGTGTCTAACGTAAGTGACTCAAAAGAGGAAATGGTAAATAAGATTATTTTAATTTTTTTTCCTTGAACGTAGTCACATCTGATCAGAACATTCAATGCTTTCTACATAAACTCTGGATTTAGGCAGATGAAGACCACTCACCAACATCCTTCTTTTGACAGAAACAAGTACTCAGCCAAATGTAGCTCATGATACATATTATTAAAGAAAAATGATTCATCTCTGGCCTTTGCAGGGGAAATGGAAAGGCTCAAAAATTCCTTTCCTGCAGATGGGATCAATTTTTAAAGGCTCCAACTCTGCTTGCTTTGCTGATAAAGTTCTTCAGGAGATCATGGTCCATTTCCGCAAAACCTGAAGTTTGTGTTACTACAGTCAGATGGTTTATGCAAAACCTGAAGCAGAATTCTTCTAAATCCTAGAAACAACAACAAAGATGGCTTAATAAATTCACATTTCCTAATTCAACGCAACATAGCATGAAAATTGCTAAAACAAGTTAGGCAAGGAAAAAGGATTTGATAGCCAAGTGGAGGAAATGATAGTATGGCAATACGTAAAGAATAGTCATAAAAGGTATAACACATATGAATCATCTATGCTTGTAAAAATTTAAATAGCACAGAGTAACATTCAAGTTCCTCCACACTAACCTAGGCAAAGAACTGATTTTTTCTTCCCAGAGATATGCATGTGAGTGTACGAATTCTTTGGTACCTTTGGCTAGTGACAGTATTTATAACTGTTGGTTCCAATTTCAATATTTGTCAAAAGCCCTATAATTCCTCTTTTATATTTATATCAGGGTCTTTAACTATGTCTGCCTATAAAAAATTTGTGGAAGAAAAAGGTAAGCCATTAAAAGCAGTAATGCTGGGAAACTGCTGCTCTGAAGTCATTAAGAGGCCACTGGTTTTTCCCTTTATGAGACGACACAGGATGGGATGGATGGATTTGATCACACTACATATGCCTTCAATAATCTCAACTGGGAAAATGCTTTAAAGAAATCATGACTTCCAAGGCTCTGGTAAGAGAGACCCAACAGATTGGTGTTTTCTGGCTTACTGTAATGCACTCTGGGCCAAAGATTAGTGCTGTAGTAATTATCTTGATTAGAACTATAACTTGAGAATCAGAATGAGGCTGACCAGATGCTTTTTGACCCTGAAGAAGTGAGGCCAGGCTGCTGAGACCTCCGATATGCCTCAAACCCTAGGTTACTTGGCCCAGGACAAAATGCCACTAGGTGGTGGTCAATTTTTAAAAGTTTCCTCTCCAAGCTACTGTAGGTAATTTATATTAGAAAAAGAAAGCTCCAAATACTTTTTAAGCAATTACATAGGCACATTACACATGACAGCCTTTTCTTCTAAATTATAGCAAGTGGAAAAAATAGACACAAAAAATAGCAATGCTGATAGCCTTGCCAGTGTACATATAAACCTACAGTACATTTTCTTTTAAGAAAAGAAACTATACTAGGAAAATGTTTATTTCATGCCTGAGCGTAACTGGACAGGCTGCTGTGCCACGCCAGCAATATGATGTGTCTCTGTCTCAGGTAAGCTCTCAGTGATAAGCAGGGAAATTCACACACCCACTTGTTATCACAGCATGCTATACATAAAAATGTGCTTCCCTGATACATGCTGACTATCCCAGGATCCATTTAAAATTATGTGCTGTTGGTTAAATTTTTAGAAATGACATTTTTGCCTATAGCCCATGAAAGTGAAACCAGATGGAGATGCATCATCTCTTTGGCTGAACTCTACAGAGAGGAATGGAGACATTCATACCTACACCACACACACAGTGTGTTTGGAGTTAGGTGGCAGGGCAGTTTGACACCTCGCAGATCTCAACAGCATCAGGAAAATTGCTAATTAATGGGAGAATGAAAGGACCCTGAAAAGTTATCACTTGGATCCATGCTCCTTTACTTTCCTAGAATGGGATTTTCCCCTAAATGTTAAATATGGACAGGACTTTGAAAGAGTTCCTGTGATTGTAAGAATTCAATAAATTGGCATAGGGTGGTACTGGTTATAAGAGAATTCTTTCCATATAAAACAAGGCCCTCATTATTGTTCAGTTAAAGAATTGTAGTCTATTTTGAATGCTACCGCTCTATACAGCTTCATGTTCAAAACGGGTCCCTCTATTCTGTCCTGCAATCCAACCACATTCTCCTAGTTTGCTCATTCTCCTACAGGACTCTCATACTTCTCCCCATAAGCCTGACATCTCCCCTCTCATCCTCATCCTCAGCTAACGACTTCCTATTTCACTGAGAACCAGAATCACTTGAAAAGAACCTCCACAAACCTGTCCTACCACATCTCCTCGTCTATTACAGAGAGGCCTGAGGACGCGATGTTCTCTGGATCAATGGTCCAACACCCTATATAGAGCAGGGCCCCTTGCTCTGTCACTGGATCCCACTGCTCCACCTACTCGAGGGCCGTGCTCTAGCAACTGTCCCCTGCATCACCAGCTTGTTCCACTCCACTGAGTGATTTGCACCATTAGACAACTTCCATCTCCTACATCTTAAAAAAGTAAAGATGTTTTACCTCCAATGCCTCCAAACCTCTTCCTCTTTTTAATCTTCATAATAAAATTCCCACGAAAAGCTGCCTCTATTCCCCACCTTCAATTCCTCTTACTTCCACGCTCCAATCAGACCTTCTGCCTCACTACGCTAAAATTGCTTGCCAAGGCCCCTCAGGCGTTCTCACTGCCAAGCCCCACTTGTCAGTTCTCAGCTCTCCTGCAGACATGCCAGCAGCATCTGGTGTGGTTCGGACTTCTTCCTTCCTGTTTCGTTTTCTTTCCCAGCTTCCGGGACGTGATCTGCTGGTTTCTCTCTTCCTTTACTGCTCACTCCTCTTCAGTCTCCTTTGCTGGTGTCTCCTTATCTCCTCAACCTCCAAACACGGAGTGCCCAGGACTTAATCCTCAAACCTGTCACGTCACTGCCTCACAGCTTTGACTTCAGTACATTTCTCTCTGACTTCCAGGCTTGCTTATCCAATTTGCTTATTAAACATTTCCATTTGGATGTCTAACAGACATCACATACTTCTCATATTCAAAACCAAATTCCTGCTATCTCCCCCAAAATGTTGCTTCTATCTTCTCTATCTCAATAAATGCCAATTTCATCCTTACAGTTGCTGAGGCCCAGAACCTCCTAAGTCTTCTTTTTTCTTTCCTCACATCTAATCCATCAGCACATCCTGTTGGCTCTACTTCCAAAATGCATTCAAAATCTAATCACTTTTTCCATCCCCACAGGTGATAACTTGGACCAATCCACCATCATCACTTACTGGATTATACAGTCTCCTAAGTACCCTCTTTCCCCCCCGCCCCCCCCACACACACTCACTCACTCTTCTCAACTGGATTATACAGCCTCCAAAGTACCCTCCTTCACCCACACACAAACACGCATACACACACACTTCCCAACTGGATTATACAGCCTCCTAAGTACCTTCCTTCTGCTACACACACACACACACACTCTCTCTATCTCTCTCTCTCTCTCTCTCTCTCTTCTCAACACAGCAGCCAGGAGGATTACTTTCAAATGGCCATCAGATCATGTCTGCTCCTCTCCAAACCCTGTGATGGCCACTCACCTCGGAACTCAGATTCCTGAAACCTGCACGTGTGCTCTGTGGGCCGTCTCCTCCCTCACTTGCCACCATGCACCTCCACTGCACCATCCCCCGCCTCATCGGCTACCTCCCTTCCCACTGTGCCATCCACATCAGTCTTGTTTTTCCCCAGACATGCCACCCACACCTCCTTCAAGTCTCTGCTCGAGTCACCTGGTCAGTGATGGCTTGCCTTCCTCACTACTCTATTTAAAATTTCCACTTTATCTCGGATGGCATTCCCTAGGCTGGCTTCCCCGGCTTACTTCCTTCCATATCACTTGTCACCATCTGACATACTTATATATCCTATTCATTTATTTATCACTCGTCTCCCCTCACTAGAAATTCCCACAGGGGCAGAGACTTTGATCTGTTTTGTTCATTTGCAGTACCCCAGTGCTTAGGGCAGTGCCAGGCCTGTCACAGGCACTCAGTGAATGTTTTTTGAATCCATGCATAAATACTCCTGATTTCAAAATACTGAGGACAATGGAGAATTGTAGTTAAACATGTGGTTTTAAAATGTGCCCAATCTTGGATTGCATTCCAAGTTTTGCAATTTACTAGTTTACTGAGATTACTTAATCTCCCCAAGCTTCAGTTTCTTCATTTATAAATTGGATCTAATATAATAATGCCTATGTCTTATAAGGTTGTTTTGAGGCATAAATGCAACATGAACTGTGCTTAGAATAATCCCTGGCTCATATTAATTATGTACTAAGTGGCAGTCCAGCATGAGGGATAGTAATTTGCTGAAAGAGCTCATTTCTTGCTTATTTGAGCTGGGCAGATCAAATACAGCACTGCTCTTTATTTATGAAAGCCTGTGTTTTACGTTAAGTACATATACAGTATATTTTACTTGTAGTCTGTTATACTAATTTAGGGCATAGCAATTAGCTGGACAGGCTGTAGTAAAACAGTGCACCTCTATAGGCAAAACTGAATATCCATTACAGGAGTATTTAATGAGTCAGATGCCATCTTAGGCACTGGGGATATGGTTGTGAGTAAAACAAAGTCCCTGCCATGCCTCAAAGAGCTTACTTTCTAGAAAACAAAAAGCTGGAAGGTAGCCAAATAATTCACATAAATAGAGAATATGAAAAAGTATTAAAAATGAAGCATGATTCAGATGCAAACACCATGTGCCACCATCTTGACGTTGGAGACAGCCCTCCATCACCATGGCTCATCACCATGACTCTAAAGTACAGACTAGGAAAAGTGCATGGATTTTGTTTGAGCATGAAACATGGTGTGTTGTAAGTGCCCAATATATTATTGCCTTGATATAAAACAAACATTCACTGTGCTTTTAAATGTCAATGTTTTGAGGTAGTAGTTTTTTTTTTAAATGTTAAGTGAAAAAAAATAACCTAGACTTTAAATGTATTTACAAATACATAATGTGACACAAAACAAAAACTCAGAAGCAGTTTTATGAAAATGCTAATTGTTCTCTGGTTGATAAGTCATTACCCTCCTTATACTTTTTATCTTTTATAAATTTTCTTTAATAAGCATAATATTATTTACATAAACAGAAAAAAAGTTATAACCTTTTATCTACTAAAATGTCTCTGTCTTTTGACGAAAGGAGGATATCCTTCTACCAAAAGGAAACTGACTCCAAGAAGCTATGGCCTGTTTCCTAAAGATTTGGTTCTAAGATCGCTTTTCTTTCCTTTCTTTATTATCATAACAATACATGGTCACTGTAAAAGTTCAAAAAAATAAAGAGAAGGAAATAAAAATCCTCCATAATCCCACCATTCAAAGATAACCACTAACCATAGTCTTCAGTCTTTTTTCTATGTAGATAATGAATTTTAGTTTTTTATTCAGCTATTTGTACTTTTGTAAAAAACAAAAATAGGATCGTAGTTTTTCACTTAGTGATATATCTTGAATAGCTGCATAATTTCTTGGTATTAACATTTTATAAACAAGCCTCCACTGTTCACACTAACCTTTCACTAATTTTTCAAAATTATAAATTGCTGCAGTAAATACCTTTGAAGCTGAGTCTTTGTCCAAATCCATGATTACTTCCTCAAAGTAAATAATTGAGTGAATTCTTAAAGAATTATGTCTTTAATGTAAAGCATTTAATACATATTATACCAGTTGTTCTCCATACCAATTTGTACTCTCCCCAGCAGTTTAGGAGAATACCATTATTCTGATCCTATATATTATCTCTAAAAATATACTCCTGCATTGATAGGCAAAAAGTTATACCTTGTTTCATTTATGTTTTTTGTCTGTTCATAGAATCATTTGTTCTTTGGTTCATTTCTTTCAACCAAACTGTTCATATTCTCTTTTTGTTTTTTACTCTGGTAAACAGGCTTCATTATATGTTGCAAATATTTTTCCCAGTGTCTTATTACTTTCTAATTTTCTCTATGGTATTTTTAGATGGATAAAAGGTTTCCTATCTTTTGAAACCAGAGCTATAAATCCTTTCCTTTATAGCTTCTGCCTTTGATGTCTACCCTAAGGTTATAGAAATACTCGCTTATATGTTGTCTAGTACTCTGGTTACTTCATATCTTCTTTAACTTTAAATCTTTACTCAGACTTTGTTTTAGTTTAAGGTATGAGGCAGACACCTCGCTTCAGTTCTCCAGGAGGCCGGCAGCTGGAAGCAAGCTCTCCTTACCTGGGCGTCATACTTCACCGCAGCCGAGAGCAGAGCGATGGCATTCTCCTCGCAGATGCCTTGCTTGATAGTTTGCTGGCAGAGCTTTTTCAAACGATTTTCTCTATAAAATGTCGCCAAGTCTAGCAGTCCTGGCAGAAAGAAGTGTTTATTACGGGGAGTAATTTTGAGCATCCTGATTTAAACTCGCTCACTCAGCCACTCACAGATGATTTTGACGCTATTTTGGATGTAATCCTCAGTGAAGCGCTGTGCAAATAGACTGATGCTGACCTACACTTACACTTCAGTGTGGAGCTCTACCCAGGACGGCTGCCAAGCTGCACAAGTAGGATACAAATCATCAGTGGTTGAAAAACAGGAGCACAGCTTTAATATTTTATTTTTAATATTTTTTCCTAGGAAAAAAAGGCAAGTGCTCCTCAAGTGACCCCTTCCCCTGCAATCTCAATGTTGGCTGCTCCTGGGCCATTCTCAGGAGCACACACATATATGCTATAAGAGTGTCTGCCATGAAAAAAAAAAAGAAATAAAAGAGAAAAGACAAGCAAGGGAAACCCTTTCATGGATATGTATCTGCTTCCTGTTACCCTATCCCATTTTTCTGATCCTCTCTACAGCAAAACTCCTAGACAGAACTGTCTGTATTTGCTGTCTCCATTTTCCCACCTCCCATTCAGACCTCAAGCCATTCCAAGCAGAGCCCCATCCCCATCACTGCTGCAGTCACACCTGTGGTAATCACACCTGTGGTGGTCACGATGGCTTCCAGGGTGCCATATTCTCTGGTTTCCTCTTACATTCTGGATGGCACAGAATTTGATATGGTTGATAATGTTCTCCTTAGGACACTTTGTCACTTGCTTGCATTTTTCTTCTTTTCAATTAGTTGCTCCGCAGTTCTCCTGGCTGGACCATTTTTCCTGACTTCCAAATGTTTGAGTGCCCCAGGGTTAAATCCTCAGATACTTTTCTCACTTACTTCCCAGAACTCCAGCCCCAGGGTTTTAAATATCATCTATATACGCAGGTGAGTCCTGTGATATTACCTATCACCTATTTTCAAGTAATTCGATGTAGACTGGGTGAAGTGACATATGTAAATTAATTTTAATTAACCTCAAGGAATGAGAGGAAATACTCTGAAGCAGTCAATTAGCATCTGAAAGATTCTATTAGTTTTTCTGAATCTTCATTGGATTTGTAATTAGCATAAAGAATGTCAGACTTAATTTGTCATTGGTGAAATGAGTGGTAGCCAGGATCAAAAGGTTAGCTGAACCCGGCTACTAGAATATTGTCATGTGCACCTCAAGCTAACTTTTCATGCAAGGTACTTAACAGAGTGTATGAAGAACATAGAGCTGAGATTTCGGCATATTAATTAATTACCATATTAATTGTTTTTGTGTCTATCTGCTAATAAATCTTGTATACATGTGGTAGAATTTGGTTGGAAACTTGCTTTTTAGTGTAAGAAATATTATCAAAGTTTTGGAGGAAAGACAGCCCATTGTAGGACACTGAAATCTTGAGAGTTGTGAATGTCTTCATTGTTTTTGGCCCCAAGCTTCAGACTCACACAGGCCAGCGGCATTGTCCTAATAGAGGACTTTGCCCCAAACCCCAGCTCTGCGCCTCCTCCACGCACACCCTCAGCACAGGGTGGCCAAGGAGACACATGCCCACTTCTAGATCGCACTTTGGGTACCTGGGAACCTGGTACTGCCTGCATAATTAGCCCTGAGGCTATATGTGTGGGTATTTCCTCCCTTAGAGCCCACCACAAACGTGCAGACGCCCTGACCCCAAAGGGTAACCTGGGTTGGGTGTGGGTAGAGCTTGGACATGCAAGCTAGGGTACTCACACACCCTTCTGCTGGAGGAGGGGTCTGTCCTGCCTGTGCCACTGGGCTCTGGCACACAACTCCAGGGGTGCTGCAACTCTAAATGCCAACTAAAACTGAAACATGTCCTTTCAGTTCTTAATAAAATTAACATTTTTCAAGGTGGGAAGATTGAACATACTTTATCTGAAGTTCATGAGCTTGACAAATAACTTAAAATTTTTCTCTATGGTATTTTTAGGTGGATAAAAGTTTCTTATCTTTTGAAACCAGAGCTATAAATCCTTTCCTTTATGGCTTCTGCCTTTGATGTCCACCCCAAGGTTATAGAAATACTCGTTTATATGTTGTCTAGTACTCTTGTTACTTCATTTTTTTTAACATTAAATCTTTTCTCTACTCTGACTTTATTTTAGTTTAGGGTATGAGGCAGATGCCTCGCTTCAGGTGCAGCCCACCTGAAAACAATGAAGCCATATGGAACATAGGTCTCCATGTGGAGTCTTGGCCAGAGCCCTGCAAATTTTAGGGGTGGGCCACTTGGGCATCTAATGGGCAGCTGAAACGCCTTTGACTTTCAAAGTCAAGAGCAAGCCTGTTCTCCATCTTCCTCACCTTAGTGAGCAGGACTTCCATTAAGAAGCTACCCAGGCCAAGCACCTCAGTGCAGCTGTCCTTCTCTCTCAACTCACACCTCTCATCCCACATCAACAAATCCCATCAGCAACATCTTTAAAATATATCTATAATCTGGTCTCTTTTCAACACTTCCACTGCTACACAACCCCAACCCAGGAAACCCTGACAGCTGAACCAATATAATAAATGATCTTTTAAACACAAATCACATCTCTCCTGTGGCAGAAGCTGCTAGCTGCCTCTCCCATGACCCCAACACACACACACACACTCTCTCTCTCTCTCTCTCTCACATCTGTTCTTCCTTTCTTCTGAAACCATCTAATTTTTAGCTGACCTATGGCCATCTGGAAATGCCCACTTGCCCAGCCTCCTAAGTCGCTGGGCACAGACTTCATTGACTCGGTGCGCGGTCTGAAATAAGTGGTACTCCCAGGCCCCTCCTGGTGGAGACACTGGGATTTGCCGTGTGCCCCTTGGTCTCTGTCCCTTCCTCCATGCTGCTGTCTGCAATGCTCCACAGTGGTGATGACTTGGTACTTCTGTCTCTTATCTGTCCAGTCAGGCTTTGTATGAAGTAGTAACAGGGGAAACGTGTTTGGATTCAACACACACACAAAGAAATACTTCTGTAATTACCCTCGCAGCAACTTTCTTTTAGGTTCTATAGAGACCACCTTGTCAGTTCCTCAAGATTTTGCCAAGTTTTCCTAAGTCTTTGGCAATTACCTACTGCCTCCTCAGGAGAAAGGCTGATGCTGTCTGTGTACAGGTATTCCAGGAAGGCCCGGTAAACAGGATATGAAAATTCACTCATTTCTACAATATCATCCTCGTTATCTTCCAACGATGAACGAAAATGCTCACATCTGAAGGAAGAAAATAGCATGTCAGGTCCTAGCTTCCCAGACAGAACAGACAGCCTCTGTGAGATGCACGCTGGCCCAACCCTGCTGTGGCTCTTCACTCTCCTTGCTGGCCTGAGTTTTCAAACAATCATTTATTCAGGTATATGCAAACCTGCTGCCAGGGATGGTCCAGGAAGCAGCCCTGGTGGCCACGCTGATGGGGACAGAGCTGAGCTCCCTGGCATATCTCTCACACCACATCCACTAATTAGCATTTAGAGAAATCAGTGGGTTTATTTTTATAAAATCTGAGTGATTCTGTTTCCTCACTCCATTATGCGTTGAATGATGTCCTCTAAAAATTCATATGTGGAAGTCCTAAAACGGCCAATTCCTCAAAATGTGATCTTACTGGGAGACAGAATCTTTAAAAAGGTAATCAAGTTATTAGGAGGTCACTAGTGTGGGCCCTCATCCAATGTGACTGGCATCCTTATAAAAAGGGGAACTTTGGACCAGGTGTGGTGGCTTATGCCTGTAATATCAGCACTTTGAAAGGCTGGTGGATAGATCACGAGGTCAGGAGTTTAAGACAAGCCTGGCCAACATGATGAAACTCCATCTCCACTAAAAATACAAAAATTAGCTGGGCGAGGTGGTGGGTGCCTATAATCCCAGCTACTCAGGAGGCTGAGGCAAGAGAATCGCTTGAACCTAGGAGACAGAGGTTGTAATGAGCCAAGATGGCGGCCACAGCACTCCAGCCTGAGCAATAGAGCAAGACTATGCCATCTCAAAAGAAAAGGGGGGTGGTGGTTGTAAGGCCGGTTGCCTTGCTGGGAGCCCGGACGCACCTCCGCCCTTTTCCCCTTTCACAAACCCCGAGCAAGCTCAGACATGCTCAGACATGTCCCCTTCTCCCAGGCTCGCACAGCCTAGCCCAGTATGCAAGCAGGGTGCTGCAACCATAGCTTCCTAACAACCAATAGCAGCTAAGCCTTAACAACCAATAGCAGTCAAGCTTTAACGACCAATAGCAGGCAAGTAATTCCAACCAACAACAAGCCAAGTCCTAGGTCAAGGCTTGTAACTTACCCAGTAGCAGTCTTGCTCTCCCACAACCAAGCGAGCTGTTTCACTCCCTATAAAACCCCCTGGTCTAAAAATAGACTTTCTAAAAATAGCCCAAGTCACTCCCTATAAAACCCCCTGTCTGAGAGAAGTCAGTGCGACTTCTCCGGCCCCTCCTGTCTGGACCGCAGAACCTCACCCAGGAGCCTGAATAAATTCCCTTGCATTGGATTATCTTGGTGCTGGCCTCAGTTTCTTCGCTTTATCCTCGGAAATAAACCTTACAGTGGTGTAAATTTGGACACAGATATGCACAAATGGAGAATGTCACATGCTGACTGGAGTTAAGCAGCCACATGGCAAGGAAGGCCAAAGACTGTCAGCAAAGCCACGGCAGCTAGGAAAGAGCCAGGCACAGATTCTCGCTCACAGCCTCACAGGAAACCCATCCGCTGACACTTTTGATCTGGACTTCCAGCCTCCAGAACTTTATGTTGCTTAAGCCACCCAGCCTGTAGTACTTTGTTATAGCAAATTAATCCACCTGCCTTCCTTCCTGCAGGTTGATGTGATGTAGTGAGAGTGAACAAACGTTGACAGCTTGACCTTACTAAAGGGGACTTGAGACTAAAATGCCGTGTTGAGTTTGTGACTCACTGCAGTAGGATTTAAATATCTGTTACACAACAACATCATGAACTTCAAAATCATCATGTAAGAGAAAGAAGCCAGGCACAAACGAATGCATCCCATATCATCCAATCTATGTATGCTCTAGAAAATGCTAACTAATCTACAGTGACAGAAGGCGCCATGGTTGCCCAGGGCTAGGGGATGAGGGGTCTTTGCAGGGTGATGGGAATGTTCTGTACCTGGATGTGGGGCAGCGGTTTCACAGGCGAGTGCATGTGTCAGCACTCATCAAACTACACACTTGAACCGCATACAGCTCATTGCTCAGAAACGTTCACAAATGTGATTTTTTAAATCTCTGTGCTAGCCTCACCACAACCCTTTTTGGTCTGGAAAGATCTTGATCTCTTTTATAAAGGATCTAAAAGTTCAGTATCCCACAAGTGATTAAAGAAACTGATTATTATGAGCTGAGCTTGATTCCCAGGCAGAGAGGGTAACTGATGGATGTCCAAGTATCTATATGGTGTTCAGAGCACAGGATACACTTGCAGTGTGTGCTGGCTGCTCCCTGCTGCCAAGGTGACCAATCCACTTTTCAAGCCTAAGGAACGCCGATGGTACTGATTCCCCAAACCACACACAACCTGTGTTATTTCTTGTTTCACATAGGTTTCCTCCGGCTCCACTCTATGCTTTTAAGGGCAAAAACAGCCTTACATTTTTTCATTATTACTAAGGTACAAAATATAGTTGTTGAATGAATGATTTTTCTCAACTCTCAAAATAAATGATTCCTTACCGAATCTTGAGAAGGACTTTATGTGCATAAATGTACTTTCCATCCACCAGAAACTTCAGGTCTGCAGTGTCAGGGTTGTCAAATTCCCTCTTCAGCGACTCAGCCACTGTAAGGTGGTCATCAGGTTCTATGAGAATAATGCAAATGCTTCCACAGTTAGTACAGACATAATGAACCCGCAGGCCAGGATATGGCACTGCTCTACTGTTGCTCATGAAAATACCACATCCTCAAAATAACTGAGCAATTGAGCAATGGGATTTTTCCCCTAAAGACAGATTTGCATCTCTGTAATCATTAAGGATAAGAATCCCACACGCATCTGCTTATAAATCTGGCAAAATAACAAGAAAAAGTCCCAAGCCACATCACTAATTTTGAATGAAATTTTAGAACGTTTGAGTAAATATGCTAGCTAAAAGTAAAAGACACAGTTTCTTGGTAAATTTAAAAGGAGTAAAATAAGGGCAGGGCACAGTGGCTCACACCTGTGATCCCAACACTTTGCGGGGTGGAGACAGAAAGATGGCTTGAGGCCCATAGTTCAAGACCAGCCTGGGCAGCACAGTGAGACCCCACCTCCACAGAAAGTTTCTTTAAATTACCCAGGTGTGGTAGTGGGTATCTGTAGTCCCAGCCACGCAACAGGCTAAGGCAAAAGGATCACTTGAGTCCAAGGGCTTAACGGTATAGTGAGCTATGATTATACCACTACACTCCAGCCTGGGCAGCAGAGCAAGACCTCATCTTTCCCTCTTAAAGAAAAAAAACAGTCTAATAAAATTACTTTTAATCTAGTATTGGTGTTGGTTTCTGATGTTTTTAAGAAAATAAAATTTGTTCTCTTTTGCAGAAGCCCATCAGAGAGAATAAATTATGATAGTGCACCTAACAAAATCCTCACTATCAAAGTAAAAGCCCTGAGTTCTTTTTCAGATTTTCGGGCCATCCCCCAAATGGACAGTGACCAGCTCACCCACGGAGAGGAGGCGCCACGTGACGGCGGGAGTGGCAAAGCAGGCAAACACATCGTCGGTGCAGGAGAAGTGGGTGAGGTGCGGTAGGATCACGGACTGGCCCCGGCATTGGCCCCACATGTACACGTGCCCACCCTGCGTCTTGGCTGCAGACGTGTGGGTGGAGTGACAGGCTGCAATCTCGATAATCCTAAATTCACAAACACATACCACATAAGCACAGTGACCAGGGGCAGAAACAAGCTGTGTCTTCCTCCCCCAAGGTTTAACGGATGTGGTATATCATAAAATTAAATTTACAAAAAGGGTCAGGAAAAGAAAAAAAAAAAAAAACACCACATGACTCACACACCTCATCTCTGAAATTTTCAGGCACCAAACCGTTATTTACATTTAAGCCACAGTTCAATGGTACTTATAACTCATGAAGATCTGTTTGTACCACTTCTAGCCAGTAGACCTATAAAAATATGAGCCATCCTGTTTTGAAATTCAAGTATAACCCAAGAGAGTAGTGTTCCCCCCACCAAAAAATGGTGGTTTTTTTCCCCCCATAATATTACTTGCTGAAGAAAATAATAAAGATTTCGGCCATCTGGACCAAGGGCCAATAAATAAATATTTCGATGAAGATTTCACCGTAAATGGATTTTTAGCATGATATGGGTTGTTAACAACTCCTACTGCACAGAGTAAATTCAGTAGTTCTCCCACACTGGACTGTGTGATCTGGAACTCAGGAGAGTTTTCTAGGATCACCATGTGATAGACTCTACTGCTTTAAGTGCACGACTGATGGGGAGGTAGTTCTCAGAACATTTTTTTTTGTCTTTGAGACAGAGGAATCCCGCCCTGTCATCCAGGCTGGAGTGCAGTGGCATGATCTCGGCTCACTGCGACCGCTGCCTCCAGGGCTCAAGCAATCCTCCTACCTCAGCCACCATAGTAGCTGGGACTACAGGTGCAAGACATCACACCTGGTTAATTTTTATGTTTTTTGTAGAGAAGTTTTCGCCATGTTGCCCAGGTTGGTCTTGAACTCCTGAGCTCAAGTGATCTGCCCACCTTGGACTCCCAAAGTGCTGGGATTACAGGTGTGAGCCACTAGGCCCAGCCCCAGAACACTTCTTAAAGGAAAACATTATCTTGTTAATCTGGAATTAATTTCTTTTCTATCAGAATAAGCTACCACATGCTTAAAGGAAAATGAGAAATGCTTTCAACCCAGGGGAAGCCCCCATCTTTATTTTGCTACAGCAGATAATGGTATCAGCATTCTCAGAGACTTAGGCCCAGAACCTCAGGGTCATCTTTGACTTCTCCCTCCTCATTTACCACATCCTTCAGACTATCCAGCTAAAAAAAACAAAGATGCTTTCTTTGTAATATCTGCCCTCAGCCACCACTGGGGGGTCAGGCACACCCTGCATCTGGCTCTGGTCACAGCCTCCCAGGTCTCCCTTGCCTTAGACTCTCTCCTCTGCCCCAACTCACACAGTGCTAGCAAGTTAACCATCCTCCTGGAACACCGTTCTCATCAGACCTCCCACACGGGCAGTGGCTTCCCTCAGATAAAATTCTGACAAAGACATAACTCCATCCATGATTTGGCATCACCTCTGGACAGCCATCTCTCAAGTCACTTTTGTCTACACACCCTATATTCTAGCAAACAGGCTATCTCATTGCCCTTCAATGTCTTCATACACGATTGTTCAGGAATGTTCTTTCTCTCTGCCTTACAAATCCTACCCATCTTGTAAGGCCCAGTTCAAACTGCCCCGAGGTTGAGGTCTCCCCGTCACCTGAGCTCCTGCAGCCCTTCCTGTCCACACCACTCCAGCCTGACCCTATTACTGTTCCATGCATCTGTTTCATCTGTTGAGCGAGATGGCCAGTTCCTGGCAGGCCAAATCACTGGCTTAATTCTCTCTAAGCATGTAACATGGTGTCTGTCTTACTGAATATAATTTGTGGGTGACTTTACTGACTGAGGAAGACTCAACAACACAGAGCAGAGGAGAGGTGTGTAAGACCCCACTGACACGGGCTAGCACCTGAAGGGTGAGGATGATCCTCCACTGCCTCCTTTAGGCAGCTGCTCCCATTCCAGGAGGGAGGCATCATCACAGAACCTGGAGCTTGTGCCGGCACAAACCTAGGTTGGTTGGTTTGTTTATTTATCTTGTAATTTCAGCTCAAAGGAAAATAAAACCTAGGTTTGAATCCCCACTCTACCACTAGGCTGAGTGACTAGGGGAATGTCACTTAGCCCCTAGGAGCCTTGGTTTCATCACGTTGCAGGGCTGGTGTGAGAATCAAATGATAAAACGTTACATGCCAACCAGCTACCATGTCTATGTGCAAATGGTTGCATGACAACAGAGGTTTCTCTACATGAGGATGACTACTCAGCATTTTAAGTGACAAAGTGGCTTTTTCAGTGATCAAGTCAGGTTAGTAAGACCTTCCCTAAAAGAGTCGTTTCCTGCTATTTGCAGGATTAGGCCAGTCCACTGGCCTAATCCAGTGCTGTGCAAAAGAACCATGCCAGATGGGGAAAATGGTTAGCAATATTTGGCTTCTCAATCAGCACATTCTTTCCAATAAATAAAGAAAATGGGAGAAAGAAACAGAATAAATTTATCCAAAGAAAAGTACATCTACTGTTACCATTGATTTTACTGGCAAGCCTCCTAAGTTACAAGCAAACGTGAGGGTAGTGACATGGTCTGTCTTCATGGCCTGGTGCTGTGGGCAGGACACGGGGCTCAGAGTCAGAGGGTAGTTCTAGGGCCATGTTACTTAAACTCTTAAAAACAGCTTTACCATCTTTTAAAAAAATAGGTGAGGGGGAACAGGATATGGGTAGCAATCCTCTCTCAGTTTGCGGTTTCGCGTACATGAAACAAGTTCCTGGCAGAGCTGAGAAGTGAAAAAGGCTTCCTGCCGTGACTAAAAGTGTTTACCAGCTCCTTCAGGAACTGTGGGCCCGCCCTGAGGAACTCATGATTTAGCTAGAGAGAGACGTCTAGATCTGTGACTTTGCAAATAATTCCCAAATAACATCAGTGTGGCCCTGACTACAAGTACTCCGGTGAGTAAGGAAAAATACCTGGGGGCTTCTCAGGGAGTATTTCCAAGTAAAAGGGAGTAACTGGGCCATGAATGCTTTGGATTGGCTGGAGCCCTGGAATAAGAGCCTATGAGGCAGAAAGAAATGCAGGAGCAAACGCGCAGGCAGCGCTGGAAACGGCAGGACGGCAGAGAGTGGCATCATACGAGGCCTGACAGTGACGGAGGCCAACGCTGGGATCAGAGGGCAACGAGGCTTGCCAGGAACAGTGGCATCAGCTTTAATACAGAGCCAAAGAGTTCTGATATGATCTGACGGGATAGGCAAATGGGAAACAGCTTTGTAAACAGGGCCATGAGGTGAGGAAATGGTATTCTCAGAAAGAATGACCTGGCCACAGTGTGCAAGACAGGCTGCAAGGGAGAGAAAGAACAGTCTGGAAGGCTGGCCAGGGAGGCCAATGCAAGCTAGGCTGCCAAGGAGTAATGAGGGTGGCCCGGATGTCAACACAGAGGAGGGAGATGAGTGGAAGGTGGCCCCAAGGATGAGTCTAAGAAAACCCCTGGCTGGCAGTGCTGAGGGAGGCTGAGGCCACGCTGGTCAGGTGGCGGGTGTGGGGGCCAATGTTCGGACAGCTGAGCCACTAATAAAAGGAAAAAAGGCCTTTCTGTTTTAACCACCTCCATTGTAAAGCCATCTGGTATTCTCAGGGAGCAGGGGAGGTGAGGGCAGCCCAACGAACAACGCTGAGATAAGCATTCATGAACTGCTCTTCCTTTCTTCAGATATCAGCACTTCTGCAGTGACCTACTAGGCAAAGACTTCTACATTTTTTGAATCGTTTCTGTGTACTTTGGGGTAACGTTCTATGAAAAATGTCAGTGACTGAAGCATCACAACATCCTTCACTGATATCCCCAACGTCAGAAAAGCCAAATCATGCAGTTCCTATGTTCCCCTCTGAGATAGTTGTTATTCGTTGTTAGCGTCCATGAAACGGGGTAGCCTCTGCCCCTAGAGCAGCTGGTGACCTGAAGCGGGAGACTACTTTCTAGAGAAGGGCTGGGACAGAACCAAAGGGTGGGTCAGGGAAGGCCGTGTGATGCTGGCCATCCCCGGGCGTGGCCTTGTGACATTTACCTGGCACACCCAGCTCCACATGGGAAGTCGGGTGGGGTGCAGGCTTGGCTGGCTACAGTAGCTGCTACAGGAATGAGAGTGGAGAAAGTTTAGAGGAAACCTTCAGGTCTAGGCTTGCAACCCAAGCAACCACTTAAGAACCCTGCCATTACCTAAGGTCATCAGTTTTTAAACTGGACTTATACCAAGCAGCAAAGGTTGACCTTCCAGTTTTCCAGTCAGACATGCAACAGACAATGACTATCAACTGAGATAACCTTTAACTGTTGGGATGTCTGGCATATTTCATACTTTATTTTGTAGCTAATCTTAGTGGGGAAAAAAAATCACTACATGTTGGTAATAAACAGGTTTTGTGTCACCTCAAGGGAATAATCCGCAGCAACCACTGAGCTTACTGCCTATGAAGTACTAGAAATGAGAAAGCAGAGAGGCTGGGTGCGGTGGCTCACGCTTGTAATCCCAGCACTTTGGGAGACCAAGGTGGGTGCATCACAAGTTCAGGAGTTCAAGACCAGCCTGGCCAACATGGAGAAACTCCATCTTTACTAAAAAAAAAAAAAAAAAAAAAAAAAAAAATTAGCCGGGCATGGTGGCACATGCCTGTAATCCCAGCTACTCAGGAGGCTAAGGCAGGAGAATCACTTGAACCCAAGAGGCAGAGGTTGCAGTGAGCCAAAATTGCACCATTGCACTCCAGCCAGGGTGAAAAGAATGAAACTCCACCTCAAAAAAAGTAAAGAAAAGAAAGAGAGTGAGAAAAAATAGAAATCAGAAAACCTCGAGGAGGGGCGAAAGGTCGTCTGTGAGGGAGAAGAGTATTGGAGGAGAAACAACAAGGATGACAGATCCACAGCAGGGATTCCCAATCCTGGTTTTGTCAGAGCCCAAGTATTGTACTGACTACCTCAAAAGTTGAAGAACTGTCAGAAATTAAAGGCAAAGTTAGTTTTACATCAGTTTAATTTAAAATATGCTGTTAGGGAACGCTAAGAACAAAGATGCAAATATTGGGCAATCTGCCCCAAGGAACTGAAACTTCAGAAAAATTGGGGATGACTGGGTTAGGGAGAAGACGACCATTTTAATCATTAAATTTACTTTTATGTAAACATAAATTGCTGACAAATATCAGTATTCTCCATCATAAATAAAATCTTTTTCTGGGGAAGATTTAAAAGGTTTCCCCTTGGATGGATGGTTGTTCCAGCAAAGGAAACAATGTAGACAGAGTTTTCTTTCCCACTTCTGTGAACAGGTAACTAAGAACTGAAACCCACCCCACCCACATTCAATCCAGTTCCTAATTAGTCAGGCTTTCCTGTAATGGGCCCCAGAAGAGTCAGAAGTAAGGCTCCAGGGTTCCTGAGGGATAAGTTATGACATATACTTGAGTTTCCTGTCAGTGGAAAGGGTGGAGAAGTGCAGAACAAGTCCTAGCACAGACCTGTCAGCCCCTCCCTCACAATACGCCCGTGATGGAGTGCCCGGTTGAAAATGTGTAAGTTCAGAAATGACCACTTGAAATGCAAGCATGGAAAACTGAGAAAATCAGGAACATCTCGTTTAAAACATTCATCCATTTTTTTTTTTTTTTTTTGAGACAGAGCCTCACTCTATTGCCCAGGCTGGAGTGCAGTGTCACGATCTCACTGCAACCTCCGCTTCCCAGGGTCAAGGGATTCTCCTGTCTCAGCCTCTCAAGTAGCTGGGATTACAGGCATGCACCACCACACCTGATTAATTTTTTTATTTTTAGTAGAGATGAGGTTTCACAATGTTGGCCAGGTAGGTCTCAAACTTCTGACCTCAAGTGATCTGCCTGCCTCAGCCTCCCAAAGTGCTGAGATTAAAGGTGTGAGCATGCAGCCCATCCATAATTTTTATAGGCAAATTATAATTCAAAAATAACTGTAGTTTAAGACAAAAGCAATAGATAACTCTCAATATCCAGTTAAGCAACTTAGCACTCACACAGCTTCCATTCCTATTATCTGCTTCTCTGGGGCTTTTTCTTTCTCCCACCTGATGCCCCACAATCCATCTGCCAGTGAGAACCTGAGTCAGAAGTCCTGGGCGATCATTCTGGATCAGGGACCGGCAGTGCAATGCAGCAAGTCACTGATGGGGAATGATGGCAGATTCCGTGAGACCAGGGACAGATGTGCTTAAGTTCTGAGTAAGTGTGGGAGCACCATAAAAGTAATGGGCCAGGCCAGGTGCAGTGGCTCACACCTGTAATCCCAGCACTTTGGGAGGCTGAGGCAAGAGGATCGCTTGAGCCCAGGAGTCACCAGCCTAGGCAACATGGCAAAACCTTGGCCCTACAAAAAACACAAAAATTAGCTAGGCATGGTGGCACGCTCCTGTAGTCCCAGCTATTCGGGAGGCTGAGGTGGGAGGATCACCTGAGCTTGGGAAGTCAATACTATAGTGAGCCGTGATGGAACCACTTCAGTCTGGACAACAGGGAGACCATGTCTCAAAAAGTAAAAATAAAAAAAATAATGAGCCCATACAAATCAATTGTTTTTATGTTCACCCTATCTTTATTTGATCCTTTAACTCTGTTTTTCAGTTTAAATATTAAGTATCCCTACCAACGGAGGCATTTTGTGGTTATTCAGAGCCTCCGGACTGACGCTTCTCTTCTGAGAAGCTCTAAGCCACCTTACAAGATGTGCAGATGAACAGCTACAGGCATCTGCCTGCACCACGCCCTGACTCCATTGTTGCCCCTCCTCCCAATTCTGAAGGGGCCAGGGGTCTTATTTTAAGGTTTTTGGAGAAAAAAGTTGTATTTAACCTATAAAATTAACCTATGTTAAATTGGTTAAACTTTTAAAACATAAGTTAAAGAAAGTTAACCAAGTTCACAATACTCAAATGAAAACGGAGGCAGTTGAAAAATGACAATTTGGTTATTCATTTTCATTATTAAGTATTCCAACAAAAAATTAGAAAAGAGCTGCGTATAAGTACAAGTGAATCTGTTTGTCTATATATTTCTTTTAAAATCAAATATAGTAAATGTAAGGCCAGTTGTCTTGCTGGGAGCTCGGACGCACCCCCACCCCTCCTTTTTTTTCCTTCCTTTTAAAAGCCCCGAGCAAGCTCAGACATGCTCGGGCATGTTCCCTTCTCCCTTGCTCGCACAGCCTGGTTTTCTCTTAAAGAGCCCAGTATGCAAACAAGGTGCTGCAACCATAGCTTCTTAATAACCAATAGCAGCTAAGCCCTAACAACCAATAGCAGCTAAGCCTTAACAACCAATAGCAGCCAAGTTTTAACAACCAATAGC
>PVKP010033374.1:0-25086 GCA_004027715.1 Plecturocebus donacophilus | reverse complement strand
GGATAAATTTATAAATCAATAACAAAATTAAAACTGGAAAATTCACAATTTTGTAGAAAGTAAATAATATACTCAAATAAACAATAGATAAAAATTACAGACTAAATTAGAAAATACTTAGAGAACAATGAATATGAAAACAGAACGTGGCAAATCGGGATACAGCAAAAGCAGTACTAAGGAAGAATTAGTAGCTATAAATATTTACATGACAATAAGAACAATTTCAAAGAAATGATCTAGATTTACAACTAAAACTTATTTTTAAAAGAACAAACCAAACACAAAACTAGGAAAAAATAGGAAGTAATAAAAATTAGAGCAGAGACAAATGACATAGAGAATAGCAAAACAATAGAGAAAAATTAATTCAAGCAAAAGTTACTTCTCTTAAAATATCAACAAATTTAACAAAATTTTAGCTAGTTAATAAATTTCTTAATAAATTTATTAAACTTAATAAAATTCTATATTAAGAATATAAAGGTAGAAGATTATTCACTAAAATCAGAATTGAAAATGGGTACATTACTACTGATTCTACAGAAAATTACAACTATTGTAACAGAGGCCTAGGAATAAATGCACAGCAACAGATTAGTTAACCTAGAAGAAATGGAAAATTTTATAGAAACAGAAAACCTAACAAAAGAAACTCACTAAGAAAGAAAAAAATCTAAATAGAACTATAGTAAAGTCATTGAATCAGTAATCTCCTAGCAAAGAAAAGACCAGGAGCTGGTGACGTCACTGCTAAATTTTCACAAACACTTAGAGAGAAGTAAAAACTGCTCTCATAGGAAGGTGCAGACGGCCAGCTATGGTGGTGGGCACTGGCAAGTTGAAGCTGGTCTGCAGGTGAGTGTGGGCAGGGAGGGAACCCGGGAGAGGGTGGCAGATATCAGGGCGCTTAGATCCAGCTGGCCCCATCCCACAGGCAAGACAGCACTGCCTGTGCAGTTCAGCCGCAAACAAAGGCTAAGGCTTCCTAGGGGAGTCCGGCCAGCCTCGGGGAATAGATGTCCCTGGCCATGCTATATGGCGGCTGTTCGCAGGCCAAACTCTCTGGACTCTGCACAGGCTGGAGTTCTGTCTAACCCACTTTCCATGCAGTTTTCCTGTCCTCTCAGGTGTCTGTGGGGCTGTAGAGTCCCCTGCATCGAGGATCCTGCGGGTCTGTGGTGATACTGGACCACTGCATCTCAATTCAGTTGCCCTTCCCCGGAGGCACTCAGGGCCCGGAATGAGTGCTGGTGCTAGGTGCTCAGCAACCTTGTGTAGGGCTCCCAGCGTCCTCTTCTTTCAGCCCAGGTTCTGTGTGCTCTCTCTATTCACTCTCATTTCCTTCCTTCTGAAGGTCTGTCCAGTGTGCTGGTCTGCTTGTTGATCTGGTCTCTCTCAGTGTATGGAGCTCTTCCTGGCTGTTTCTAGTTTGCCATCTTGGCTCTTTCCCCACATAGAATTTTACAAATGATAGGTTTATAGAACTTTGCTATTTGATAAGTCAGTATCCCCAAACTCAACCTATTTGCATGGAAATTTTTATATTTATACATTTTCAGATGATTTTCTGAATTAAATTTTCAAATCTCTAAAGGAAGTTACCTTATATTTAATTGAATTGCATATATAATATTGTGAAAAGCAGACATTTTAAATTATATTTTGCCATTACAAAAATTCATGTTAAAGTTAATTATTCTTTTTATGTTACTCATATATTTTGAACATAAGTCTCTAAATATACCTAAAATATTTTATTCTATTCACTGCTGTGTTTTTATGCCTCCCCTGTTGGCTTCTAAGTGGGTTTATCAAGAAGGCTTTATTCTGTTTATTAATGTTAGTAATTTCAGAATTAGTCAGTGCTTGGAATATCAATAGGTATTTGAAAACGATTACATAAATGAATGACAGAATGAAGAATGAGTAATATATTTTTATATGCTAGAATTTCTCAGAGTAAAATAATACCAACCATAATATTATAAATGTATGAATAATTTAATATAGCATGTGGTGAATAGTTTCCTTATCATCTAGCTACATATCTGAAATTACATGGTTTAATACCAGTAGCATTAAGAAATTTAATTTGGAAGAACATTTCAAGCAGATACATGCCCTAATTAGTTTTAGATCTTATTTACTATTTTGCAATTATAACTCACTTTTCACAAGAAGAGACAATTTTTAATATCACTTGAAATATAAATTGAGTTAGTTTTTTATGTATATATCATAGGAGATTTCCCGATTCTCTGAAGAAAAGTAGTCTTCTTCAATGAAACGTAAAATAGTCTTAAATTTTATGATGAGTATAAATAAAAATGAATCAATAGTAATTGAAAATAAGAGATTCAATTAATGTTTCATAGAAAAAAGCGTCATCAGAAATGATAACAAAGTTTTTAGGCACATATAAAAATGAATTAAATTATATGAGTTTAGTTTGAACAATTTCTACATAAAAAGTAAAAGCTATAATTCTAATACAATTTTTAAAGCTTAATATTAGATTGGTATATCAAATGGATCTTTAAATATTCTGATTATATCCTTCTGTCATTGAAAAACATGAACTAGTCATTGAATTATACAATTTCAGAATTATAAAGATGTTTTGGATGCTATATATCTGTCCTCTTGCATTTTAAAGCTAAACTAAGAAGTGAATAACCTACTGAAGTTTACACAGCACCATGTGGTAAGGCTCTGACTGGTGCACAGATTTTGTAACAAATCCTTTTCAGTTAACCCAGCTGCCACTCTCAATTCAAACACATAAAGTGTGTGAATTATTGCTATGTTCTATATGATGTGGGGCTGTTGAATTGTCTGGTATTTTGGGTCAGATATAAAATATTTTTAAAGATTTTGTATTATTGCCATCTAAATATCAGCATGCTTCTCCTTCACTTTAAATACTTAAAATTAGTCTAAAAAGAAAAACATAAATTTATATTTCCCTTTTTGTTTATTTTTTTCTATTCTACTATGCTTGTGAATGAATATTGAAAGACTTGGGTAACTTACATAATGTATTTACAAGTTAAAAAAATTTCGAGGGAGACTAATTTTAGCTATCTGATTATGAGCATACACATATAATTGTTGTATATAATTATCAACATTTTAAATGAAACTAGATTTTGAGGTCCTTGAGGATTATGGTGTCTTTCAGTTCAGTGAATTACAATTTTCTTACATTTAATATTAATTTAGATTTAACTGTACACTTTTTATCACCATCCAAGATGATGAGAAACATGTTTGCAAATATGTGCATAAAAATGGTTCATATGCTAAATAAGAAAAAATTGAAATTTACTTATATAAGTCATCATATATGGCAATTACATTTCTTTTCAACTATAATGGCTTTCAAAGGATCTCTTCTTCATAATAACAAAAAAGACATCATAAACTTCCAATGATAAACATATTGAAAGAAAAGTTTCTTTTCTGATTACCACTCCCTTTGTTCTCAGATATTACTGAATATGTATTATCTGAGTAAAAACAAGTTGGACAAAAGAATGATTTTTAAAAAGTCCTTGTAACTCTATATTATGCTTTAGGCTAATACAATTCTTGACACTTTTCAAGAAAAGCCAAGTTTCCTGAAACATCTTTAGAGCAAAAACATTATGCACACATTTATGCACAAGATGAAAGAATGTACTTATAAATAAACTCGTTTTATTTCAAGATTATATTAACAATTAGGGAAATGCCTTGATTCTAACTTTTCACCTGTAAATTTCCAGAGAATACATTACTACTCTTCACACTGAATCATAAAATTAAGACATTATTATAGTTTTAATTTAGTATTTAAACTATGGAATAAATAATGAATGTAGCCTAACAGAATAACTAGAAAAATAATATTCTGGAATTAACTACACATATATATGTAGGTTTATTCTTATGCCTGTACTTATTTTTGCCAATTATGCTCTCAAACAAAATTCTTACTTGATAAAATTTATATGAAAAATTATAACTACATGGCAGTATCAACTAAATTTAAAAAATAAACAGCTGTCCTATTTATCTCACAGAATGATATTTTCACATTTTATAATATATGTAAATTTTTTAAAAATTCACTGAAACCTTAGTTTAAATAGTATTTAAAACTTTTATTTTTGGAAAAAATATGGCTTTTGTCAAAAATGTTCATGTTGGAACATTAATTATAGAATATGATTTTTAATTTGATTCACACACATAATGCATTATTAGTATTGGAAAGACTTATAATTTATAAAATAATGTTATATGTATTATAATGGCCCCTTTATTTCTACTACTGTGTTGACACTAAATTCCGAATACTGAAGATAGCTTCAGACACTATAATGTTTGTAATATCCTACATTATGTTGTTGTATTATGTTGTTTATATTGATACATTTTAAATATTATTTAAATTATACTGGAATATTTAACTCTAATGTAAATATTATCATTATTTAACATATACTGATAAGTAAATATGCTATTATTAGTGTTCTTCACCCAGACTTAAAAAAAAATAGATATTATTACTGATTATTGCATCACAGAAAATTAAAATCTTACTATATGACAGTATAAAATATTAGATGTTCTTAGACCTAGGCAAAAGTAGAATTAAACTTTGATGTGTTTGAAGAATTTGGAAACTGAGTATCTTTATTTTTCAAGAAATTTTCTCTAGAAGTACACTTACTATTTTCAAAGTCTGCAAAAACTTACAATCTAAGAAAATTGTTTCAGTTTTGCATGTGATAAACTGGAATTTCCTGGAAATGATTACTAATAGCTTACATGACAACATCTCTTGCAAACATACAGCCACAAAATATGGCAGCAAATGCACTATATTAGATATACTAATTTGTGTTTGATAAATATTTTAATATCATTAAGTATTCATTCTATTATAACATAATTGTATCCGTTTATTACTCATTAAAAATACAATTACTTTGCCCTTAGTTGATTTAGAATGAAGAAAACATAATTTAGCTGGAAGATTATCAAACAGAATTACTGAAGTAGTATGCTGAGTATTTTCCATGTATCTTTGGTACTAGTTTGTTCTCACAATGCTGTAAAGACATACCTGAGACGGGGTTATTTAAAAAGAAAAGAGGTTTCATTGGCTCACAGTTTTGCAGGCTGTACAGGAAGCATAGCTGAAGAGGCCTCAGGAAGTTTGTACTCAAATGGAAGGCAAAGCCACAACAGGCGTCCTACATAGAAGAAGAACCAAGAAGAGAGAGAAAGGGGACATGCCACACACTTTCAAACAATCAGATCTTGTGAGAACTCACTCACTAGACAGTACTAAGGGCAGACGGTGCTAAATCATGAAGGATCCACTCCCACGACCCAATCACCTCCAACAGGCCCCACCTCCAACACTGGGGATTACAATTGAGCATGAGGTTTGGGTGGGGGATACGGATCCAAGCTGTGTCACCTTTCCAATTCACGTGCTGTAGTTTTCTACAGTGTTCTCTAGCCTGAGATGCAGACGTTTAGGAACTGCTTTCTTCACCCTGTGGATTCATGTTAGATTTGGGCAATAAGGGATAGAGAGATTTGAGGGTGAGAGGACAGAGGGGCTGAGGATTCATCTGCCAGGTCTCTTGTTGGCAGTAGCTATTTTTTTTCTAGTAGTTCAAGTATCCATTATATGCCCCACTCCTATGCATGTAGCTCTCATTTGTAGATTCCAGTTATTTCTATCACACCTTACCTCTTTATGCATAGACCTGGCAATAATTTTCCTTCATTGTTAGTTATTTAGCTTTCCTCACACGATTATAAATCATTTTTTACTAATATCTCTTCATAGTCTTCAGGGTTCTGTTTCTGTATCACTGAAAATGTATGACTCTTCTTTGCAAAGTGCCAGAATCAGATTAGGACTTTGCTCCAGGTTCAAAATTTGGAATATTATACAAATCTCTGTTACTTTGCTTTTGCCAGAGTTTCAGTGTGTTAGTCCATTTTCACACTGCTATAAAGAACTGCCAGAGACTGGGTAATTTGTAAAATAAATAAATAAATAAAAGGTTTAAGTGACTTACAGTTCTGTATGGCTGAGGAGGCCTCAGGAAATGTACCATATGGTAGAAGGGGAAGCATGCATGTCTTACATTGCAGCAGGTGAAAAAGAGAGCATGTAAAAATGAGGAAGTGCCACACTCTAAAACCATCAGCTCTTGTGACAACTCACAATATCACAAGAACAGCATGGGGGAAACTGGCCCATGTTCCAATCACCTGCCACTAGGTCCTGCCCTTGACACACGGGGTTTGATCACAATTAAAGAGAAATGTAGGTGGGAATGAAGAATCAAGCCATATTATTCCACCTCTAGGCCCTCCTAAATCTCACTTCTTTCTCACATTTCAAAACTCAATCATGCCTTTATAACAGTCCTTCAAAGCCTTAACTCATTCCAGCATTAACTCAAAAGTCCAAGTCCAAAGTCTTATCTGAGAGAAGGCAAGTCCTTTCCACATATGAGCCTGTAAAATCAAAAGTAAGTTAGTTATTTCCAAGATACAGTGGGGTACAGGCATTGGATAAATGTTCCCATACTAAATGGGAAGAATCAGCCAAAGCAAAAGGGCTACAGGCCCCATGCAAGCCTGAATTCCAGTGGGGCAGTCATGGCAGTCCTTAATTCTTAAAGCTCCAAAATAGTCCTTTGACTCCATAGTGTGTGTGTGTGTGTATATATATATATATATATAAATTATATATAGTTTTTTATATATAAAACGATATTATTTATTTATTTATATAAACTATATATGTACATATAGTTTTTTATATATATAGTTCTTCTTCCTGTGTGTGCTTTCTAAGCTGAACCACAGAAAAGTTAACCACCAATAGGAAGTAGTTTTTTCACTGACTGGAGGAACCAAAGATCAGAATTCCAATTTGCAAGTTGAATGAGATTGTGATGTCGATTACATTTAGTAGAGAACCACAAATGAAGTACCCCCAAATATGTACAAACTTCTCCTTGGTCTTAAATAACTCTAAAGCTGTGTAGACAAAGGGCGAGAATCCAGAAAGTCTAGCTTAGACATCAACATTGGAGATGTGCTTAACAGAAGATATACCATACCTTGACCCTGAATTTCATTCCTGAAAGTGTGTGTATTTTCAGACTGCAATCAATTACCAAGAGATAGTTAGAAGAGTGCTCATAACTGATTCCTTCATAATGGTGGTAAGTGGAAATAAGCCACATGTCTACCTTAGTAGAATGATAAATAAATGCTATCTTATTAATATAATTGAACATTACAGACTAATACAACATTAATCTTACAAACATAGTATTTGAAGAATAAAATGAATAAAAAGTATCAACTATATTATATAATCTAACTGATGTACAAGAATAGGTAAAACTATTAGTGATAGCTCTCAGAATAGTGCTTACTCTTACCAGAAAAGAAAATGAGAAAAACCTCTGGGGATCAATTTAGGTGCTGGTTGCAGGAATGTATATAATTAAATATTGTGTTATTTTTTTATGTGAGTTAAATCTCAACAACATTTAGCAACAAAATATACATTTGTTGTTATTTTAGTTATATTTATATACATACAAACACATACACATGTATATTATTAGGGACATATACATACAGATGTACATACATGTGTGTAAATCTAATATATAATATTAGATTACAACTTAGATAATTTATATTTCATTATATATTATTCCATACATGTAAGATATATCATATCATACAAAATCTTATAAGTAATTACTCACATACTGAAAAACTCGCATGAGAATGTTTAAGTTCTCATATCTAAATAGTGAAATTGCACATTGTATTTCCATTTCCTAATTTTCTATACCTTTATTTTTTCTCATAATAAATAATAAATGTTTCTCATAATGTTATCTAAGAAGAAATATACTAGATCTTTCTTAATGTCATTTCATTGTGAATGACATATGATGAAATATGCTTAGATAATCCTTTCTTTCTGACTTTCACTTCTACTCCCCTCGTCCCTTTCATGTGGCAACTGTGAATCTTGTGAGTTATCTCCCTGCCTCCATTCTTTTCCCTTCCTAACTTTTCCTGTATACAACCATAAATAAGCTCATATATTAATATTCTATTGGTCAGAAAACTTCAGTAACTCTTATCTCTTTTGACCGTGTTCAAATACTGCTGAGTAAATTTTAAACTTCAAGTAAACTTTCAGTGTGTTACCTTAATGACTATATATCCTGTTACTTTATAACAGAAATCTGTTAGTCAAGTCATCCAGTCTTCAAGTAATCCAGACAACCCTAACCAACTAAAATTAGATGTTTTTTCTTCTAATACCCTTCAATCTTTCTTTTCTGTGAAACCTAAATCTGAAACTATCATGTTATTACTTAACTGGTTATATATTTTTCTTATCTTGTTAATAGACTTGGAAAATCTTATGCTCAAAGGAAACTTTACAATTGCACTTGTAAAGATGCAATTCAATATAGTTTAAAAATGATTATTCAGGATTTAGAAGAATTCTGGCAATATTTTGACATTGTTTTGACTTGTTTAAATTTAAAGAGTAATCTATAGTGACAGAAAGTGGTTGCTCAGGATTGGGCAAAGGGCATGGAGGAACAAAAGGGAACGTTTCCAATGGGGCAAGAGAAAACTTTTCAGAGTGATGGGTATGTTCATTATCTTGACCATTTCTACAGATTTATACACGTCAAACATACTATTGTATAATATAAATGTGGAACAACTTTAATATTTGAACATTATAATTAGTCTTTCAATTATTCAAATGATTTTGGAAATTATAGGGCCATAATAGATAGGAAAGTATGGGGAATGCCATGCAATCCAGGCTATCAGAAATATTATGTAATCTTTAAACAAATTTTAGAGTTAAAGTAATAGTATAATGGTTTTTTGAATAACATGGTAAGATTGTTAAATAATCAGCTGAGACATGCTTTCTAAAGTACTTCCAAGATAAAAGTAAAACACTATCATGTCAACTATCTAAGTATTTTTTCAATTATTAAGGTAGTATAATTACTCTTAAATTGACAAATTCATAGCAGAAATAATCCAGTGGTTTGTCTTTTAAATCTTTTTTAATATTAACATATCTATCTTACGGTAGACGAGTCAATTAAAAAGGCTGTTGACACTAGGTCATTATATAGATATCTCATGATTTTACATTTTAACATAAATCAGTCTGTTTGATTCAGGGGTAGGTAACTTCTTTTAATTTCATTTGAAAACATTCTAACTTGTGACCCGAAGCATAGTGGGGCGTAGAAACATGACAGATCTAAGTGTACAGAGCTGCATTGTACTCAGTTAAGCTGGGTGCCTCCAAAGATCCTGCCACTGTGTACAGTTCAGTACTTCCTGGCAGCTAAATATTTCATAGCTACTACAACATAGCCTGGAAGCCTTAGGATGATCTGGGCAATTATGTTAAAAGGACAAATTAGCTTATCACACTCATTAAATTTCTGTGTCTTTAATACATTGAATTCTCCCAAAGAGCTGGCTGTGACGAGAACTCAATCCTAAGCTGCTATGGTAAGATGTCTGTTTCAATACTATTATAACCACCTCCCTGGCTAAAGCTAATATGACTTTCCAATACAGATTTCTTAGAAATATGTGAACACAGTAATCGATGATCAGCGATATATTTATTCTATTTTACTTCATTTATTTACTTTGCCCAACCAAGGACATATCTTTTAGATATAGTCAGAAACATCAAGAATAGCAATTCAAATATGTGTAAACTACTCCACATTTAAGTTATATCATTTGTATAATTAGCCTAAAATTTGGGTATGATTACTTTCAGGTGTAATGTAAAATGTTCAGGTCTAGCAATTCATAAATAAAAATAAAACTGTCTAAGGAAGAAAATACAGTGTTTGATTCCCTCCACCAAAAAAAGTGAAACTTGAAAGCATTGTAGAGTTATGAGGTTCTAATCCTTACCGTATGGCCACAGGACGATGGGTTGGAACATTTAATGGCTGCCAACTAACAATATCTAGTGCAGATTTCAACATTTCTCTTTCCTCACAAGAAATATGGTTTTTGTGCCTAGACTTCTTCCTAGCGGAGTCCCCATGCTCAGCTAATGGTAATTCTCAGAACTCCCCTAATGTTATTCCATCAAGAAAAATATCTATTATGAATTTTTTTTTTGAGACAAAGTCTTGCTCTGTTGCCCAGGCTGGAGTGCAGTGGCGCAATCTCAGCTCACGGCAACTTCCGCTTCCCGGGTTCAAGTGATTCTCCTGGCTCAACCTCCCAGGTAGCTGGGATTACAGGCATCGGCCACCACACCCGGCTAATTTTTGTGTTTTTAGTAGAGATGGGGTTTCACCATTGTGGGTAATCCCCCACATGGGCACCGAGGAAGGAGAGCGGTGCAAACCCCAGGCACAATTAGTGCCTGAAGAATATCTTAGTTTATAGTGTTATGACTCAGCTATTTCCTTTATATAATCCTTTATATGTAATCATGTATTAGTTTATAGCCAGAAGAATAAGTGCTGGAAGTATAACTTACCGCTTACAGATATCTAGCTTATATAATCATACTTAGCACTTATATCTAGCATACTTAGTTCCATATAATCTTTTTATATAGTCATATAAATATTGTAGTCTAATCATATATATATATTTTATATAATCAAATAGATATTGCGGTCAGAGCTGTACCAACACATTTAGTGCCGACTTATATAATCCTTCTATATAACATTATAGTAGGAGGAATGCCTAGAGCAGTCACAGAACAGAAGCAGTACATGCGAAAAAAGCCAGACCAGGACAAGAACCAAAGACCCTGGTGGTGGCGTCCCTGCCTGAAAGGGCATACGCTGTATGGCAGGCTTGGAGCAAGAGCCTCTCCTCCTGATAAAGGAGTTGTAGTACCTTGCATCCAGTTCCTGTGGAAAGTTCAGGCCTGAGATCCATCAAATAACCAAGGGAGAAGAACCCCTCTGGTGTGACCAGGTCACGGCAGCTGTACACCCTGTCAGCCTTTTCTCGCTTCTGTGCTAGCTCAAATCATCCTCCCATAAAATATCTTAGAGAAGAGCACAGGTCTGTGAGCTCCCACTGCGTTGGTTTATAGTATACTTCTATAAGAATGTTTTGAAGTCTCCAGCCCCCAGATAAGAAGTGTTGCGCACAACACTTATTGCACACAGTTCGTCTCCCTGTCTCGGTGACCTAATGGGGGTGGACCCCCTTTTTGCACACGACCCTCTACTACTGCTCACAGCATGGCCCCCTACTGCTCACGACCCACATCTCTGCCCAGGTGACCTAATGGGGTGGCCCCCTCGTTGCTATTCACGTGATTATGTATGCTCTATCATTAAGCCTATAGATAACCTCACTCACGACCCTTCCCCTTGACTTGTACCTAATAAATACAGACGCTTCTGGGCATTTGGGGCCTCGTCTGTCTCCTCTCATAGGTGATGTGGCCCCCCGAGCCCAGCTGTTCTTCTCCAGTTCCTCTGTGTCCTGTCTGTTTATTTATCGGATCCTGAGCCTCAGCACAGCTATAGGGGACACCTCAAGACACAGTAGGGCTATGGCCCTACACACCATGTTGGTCAGGATGGTCTTGAACTCCTGACCTCAGGTGATCTGCCCACCTCAGCCTCCCAAAGTACTGGGATTACAGCCCTAAGCCATCGAGTCCTACCACATTTTTTTTTTTTGAGATGGCATCTCCTTCTATTGCCCAGCCTGCAGTGCAATGGCATGATCTTAGCTCACCACAACCTCCGCCTCCTGTGTTCAAGTGATTCTTCTGCCTCAGCCTCCCAAGTAGCTGGGATTACAGGCACTCACCACCACACCCAGCTAATTTTTGTATTTTTAGTAGAAATAGGATTTCACCATGTTGGCCAGGCTAGTCTCAAACTCCTGACCTTAGGTGATTGGCCTATCTTGGTCTCTCAGAGTGCTGGGATTACAGGTGTGAGCCACCATGCCCAGCCACGAAATTAAAAAAAAAAGTTTTTATGTGTTCATTGATATGACTAAAGATTTACGTTTTTCAACTCAATTTGAATAGGTTCCATAATGCTATACTCTTTAGAATTATTTATTGCCCTAATTAATACCACCATCTTCATATTCACGCAGATGGATTAGCCTCCTAAACTATAGATGAGAATTAGCCTTCCAAATTGTAGATGAAAAAGAGAACCCCATGCACATGTTGTTGGCTTCACGTTCCATCAGTTCTAATTCTAAAATTATCGATAATACTACAATGTATAATTGTCAACTCAGTTATATTGCAGTAAACAGGGTGACATTTCATTTCTTATTCTAGCTAATCTTTTTACCTGTATACTGGATTCATTCCCTCTTGCCTTTCTTAAATCTGTTTTTGAAATTATTTTCACTTTCTTACATCTTTTTTCTTTGACTTGTCTTAGGTTTGCAAGATTTTACAGTCTCTTCTAACTAGTAAATAAGTAAACAAAGAAATAAATAGAATTCCATTGCTTTGCCACTCACTCAAGTACACGGTGCTATATTTTCCCTTCCACTGCTACATTTTCTGAAATGATAATGTTCTCTAATCCCTATTCATTCTTCAGTGTGATTCAACCATATTTCTTCTTTCAAAACCTCATGTTAGGTATTCAATGTTGGATTCGTTAGACCAAATTACATTATAATTTTCTGCCCTAATAAGTAAATACTGTTTACCACTTCTATTTTGTCTCCTACGAATTTTTCAGAATCTTATCTTTTCTATTCCCCATCCCCTGCCATATCTCTGGTTATTCCATGTCACCCCGTTCTGGCCTTTGATTTTGACATGTACTCTTTTAATACAAGGCCTTCTAATAATCCCTGTACATATGTAGTCAAGACATTTTATTTTAGAGTTTAAGATAGAAAATATTGTCAGTTTTTCTGGTCGTAAGTGAATAAGCATGAATGTGTTTCAATAAAACTTTATTCAAAATTTGGCAGTAGGCCAAATTTGGACCATGTGTCAGTTGGCTGAATCTCACTCTATCATATCACCAGATGATTTCTTCATCCATGCCTGTGGTAGCTACTGCCTATTATAAAATTATGACATCCACGTATTTCTTCCATCTAACGTTTCTCTCAGCTTCACACATATTCTTAGCAACAGACAGAACATTTCCAGATGTTCTATTACATAAATCCAAAATATTTTTTAACACGGCACAAAATCAAAAATTCTTTATATGTAATTCATGCAGTCCTTGCTGTCCAGTAAACACATAATTACTATTCAGAAACAGCTTAAATTATATCTACTATATATATAGCTATTCCTCACCTCTGTTGTTGAAAGTAATGATTTTTATGAGTTTTCCTTTAACATTATGTTAATATTAGCATTATGAAACAAAAAAAAATTCATTGTGACCTAAAAGGCTCTATTTCCCACTGAGGGGCTTATTCATTATAGGCAAAGTAAACTTCATTTCCTTTTATTTATTAGCAGTTAATATAGTTTTATTATTCCCTAGTTGACTCACAAATATAAAGTCTATTAATATAAATGTGAAATACAAATATATTTTTCTGAGAGTGTGAATCTGTTTCCACACTATAATCTGAGAATGTCAAGAATGTTGGTATGGTTCACTCAGAGTGCATTAACTGCTGTAATAATTTCAAAATTACTGTGCCTTACCACTGGAAAGCTTATTTCTTTCCAACACAACCGTCTAATACACGTAAGACAGCTCTACTCCTTCCAGTTATTTAAGAACTCACGCTCATGTATCCCACGACTCTGCTCTTGTCTTGATTCTAGAGACCTCTGCATTCAGCCAGCAGATAAAGAAGCAATATGAGGATCACACTTAGGAGATTTATATACATTGGACTGAGAGATGGTACCCATCATTTCTGCACACTTTCCAATGGACAGTCCTCATTAACATGCCCACAATTAAACACAACGATTTCACAGCAAACAACCAATTCCAATTTTTATTTGAATAAAGAATTATAATTTAATTGGCCAAAACATCAGGTTACTTAGAATTTTCCCTTCTAGCTTCCTTAAAATTAGAGTTCTTATGAAAAATTCTGATTGATACATTACTTGTGTCTCATTCTCTTTTGTATAATTAAAACAGAATGTAAGAAAGTTTGTTACCATAATAATGTCTCTGAGTCTATTCAATTTTCTGTTCTCATCGATATTTTAAGATATTCTCTTTTTTGAAATGAGGAATTTATTTTTGCCCATCTTGTTTTATTTTTAATGTATAAATAATTATTGTATATATATACATATATATATAAGATACAATATGATATTTTTATTTTTTCTTAATTTTAATTTTTTAGTTTGTATTTTTAATTTTATGTTCAGGGGATACATATGCAGGTTTGTTACGTTGGCAACATGCATGTTTGAGGGTTGGCCTATGGATAATCCCATCACCAGGGTAGTAAGCATAGTACCCAGTAGGTAGCCTTCCAACCCACATTCTCCACATGTTCCCCCCTCAAGCTGTCCCCAGTGTCTCTTTTTCTCTTCTTTGCATCCATTTGTATCTAGTGTTTAACTCTCACTTATGAATGAGAACATGCAATATTTGGTTTTCTGTTCCTATGTCAGTTCAACTTCAATAAAGTTATTTGCCAAGGCAGATGTCCAGAATGAAGAGTTTATTCTAGGGTCTTATAGTTTGAGGTCTTGCATTTAAAAGTTTTATCCACCTTGGGTTAATTTTTGTATATGATGAAAGGAAGAGGCTCAGTATCAATCTTCTGTATATGGCTACTCAGTTATCCCAGTACTGTTTATTGAATAAAATGTTCTTTTCCCATTGTATTTGATTATTCACTTTTTCAAAGGTCAGGTGGTTTTCAGTGTGTGGCTTTATTTCTGAGTTTTCTAACCTGATTCATTGAAATATGTTTCTGTTTTTCTACCAGTACCATGCTGTTTTGGTTACTGTAGCTCTGTAGTATATAATTTGAAGTCAGGTAGTGTAATGCCTCCAGTCTTACTCTTTTTGTTTAGGATTGCTTTGGTGATTTTAGCTCTTTTTTGCTTTCATATGAATTTTAGAATAGCTTTTTATAAAGCAAAAAAAGAAAAAATATTCCTAACGTGAGGTTTGACAGGAATAGCATTGAATCTATAAATTGCTTTGAGAAGTATGGTCATTTTAACAATAGTGAGTCTTTCTATCCATGAGCATGGAATATTTTTTTTCATTTGTGTATGTCATCTCTGATGTCTTTCAGCAGTTTTGTAATTATCTTGCAGAAATTATTCATATCCATGGTTAGCTGTATTCCTAAGTATTTTATTTTTTTTGTAACTATTGTGAATAAAGTTGAATTACTGATTCATCTCTCAGCTTGGATGTTATTGATGTATAGAGATGCTTCTGATTCTTGTACAATGATGTTGTATCCTGAAACTTTAATGAAGTTGCTTATCAGTTCTAGATGCTTTCTGGTGGATTCTATAGAGTTTTCTAGATATAGAATCATATCATCTGTGAAGAGAGATAGGTTGGCTCCTTCTCTTCCTATTTGGATGCATTTTATTTCTTTCTCCTGCCCAATCACTCCAGCTGTGATTTCCAGTACTTTGTTGGATAGGACTGCTTTCAGTGGGCATCCTTGTCTTGTTTCACTTCTCAAGGGCAATGCTTAGAGATTTTTTTCTTTTCTTTTCTTTTTTTTGAGATGGAATCTCACTCGTTTCCCAGGCTGGAATGCCATGGTATGATCTCGGCTCACTACAACCTCTGCCGCCTGGTTTCAAGTGATTCTCCGGCCTCAGCCTGCTGAGTAGCTGGGATTGTAGGCATGCACCACCCCGCCTGGCTAATTTTGTATTTTTAGTAGAGACAGGGTTTTTCCATGTTGATCAGACTGGTCTGGAACTCCTGACCTCAGGTGATCCGCCCACCTCGGACTCCCAGATTGCTGGGATTACAGGCATGAGCCACCACACCAGCAACTTCCAGCATTTGGCCATTCAGTATGATGTTGGCTGTGGGTTTGCCATAGATGGCTCTTATTATTTTAAGTTATGTTCCTTTGATGCCTTACTTGTTGAAGGTTTTAACATGAAGAAATGTTGAATTTTATCAGAGATCTTTTCTGTATCTGTTGAGATGATCATATATTTTTTGTGTTTAATTCCATTTATGTGTTGAATAACATTGATTGATTTGTGTATGTTAAATCAACCATGAATTTGCAATTCAAATAAGTTGTTTTTCATATTACAAGCTGGAAAATCACCTCCCTCACCCAGAAATAAAGTGTACACTATAATTTTGAAAAAATTTGTAAGCACAAAAAGTTTATATTTGTATTCTATTATATATATATATATTTATTAATATATTACATGTAAAATATAATAAAGTTCTGTATGTGCCCTGATGAAAGGCATACAAACTCCCTTAGACCAATATTTAAGGTCACTTAAGTGCTGAGCACTTTTAAGTGATCTAATTATTTACCTTCACAAGCTATAATCCCATTCCTAAGTGATAGTATAATAATTTTTCACAATGCCTCACACTTTCACTGCTTCTTTACAATAATCCAGAGTATTTCCTCCGCCTGATTTGAGTGCCTTGTCTCCTCCATTCACAGCTCATCCATATTATAAAGACGAACTCAAAGGCTCCCTTCCAAGAATGTTCTCTGAATCAACTTTATAGAAATCTTCATTTTGCTTTGGAAATCGCAGCATTTAAAATTTTTTCTAAGAGGTGTTATCATTTTCAATCAAGTGTTATAATTTCTATGGCCATATGTTGTATGCATTACCTCATAAGCTTTTTAAATAAACCATCACTACTTTAACTGTTTTTTTTTTCTAATTTTTTAAAGATTTTTCAATTTCTTGCAGTAGGTCTTTCGTTTACAATTTTTGAATCATGAATAATATTAGTTTAGTGTAGAAAAATGACTTATCAGGTGTGTCAGAAAAGCAAATATCTCTCTCAAAGCATATTAAATATGTACTTAAAGCCCCTAAATAGAACGATATCAGTGTACCTTATTAAAGAGATAATAAGAGATTCTATTGCAACAGAATGACACAAAATTCATTATTTCTAGTATAAAACAAATTTTAAATATGGTAACAGGATAACAAATAAAGTTCCTTTAATAAGCACATAATTCCACAAGGCTAATCATGTGTACAAAGGTACATTAAATCACAGTATAGAAGTATAATAATAGAAGCATGTACTCTATTTAAAAAACGCCCGTAACATATTTGTGTGGGGTCATTCAGGCTCCTTCCATATTTTTCAGTGCTTACTTTGAGCTCGACTCTTCAGCTTTTTTTCATTGCTTTAGATCATTTTCATTACTGTCTCCTTTTTCTATTTTTTTTTCTTTTTTTGCAGCATCATAGTTCAAATGGGATTTTTAATAATCCAGTTAAAGTTATGCAAATTATTCTTTCTCAGAAAACATTTTAACTTTTATCTTGTTTATAGTCCTTCTGTGTGGAGTAATCCCACATGCATCTGTCTCCACAGTAACTACAGTAGTTTCAGTCTGTCTCTTGTATCCTTTTTCCTCTTTCATTAGTTTCTCTGTTCCTTTAAAAAAAAAATTTCAAATAAATGTATAGTCTTCTGCTTTCTGGTTTCATTCAGTTCCTACAGTCTTTTTAAGATTATCACTTTATATCTAAGTTGGATTTCTTAAAACCTGTAGACAAGTATACTAAAAATGTTCTGTGCTATCATATATAATGTTCTCTTGCCATGGCAATTTAGTCACATTTGTTGAGTATTTATAGGCTTGTGATATTTTACATGAAATAATTTTGTAATAAAATCAAATTGCTGTACAGCCATAAAAAAGTTATTGTCTTCTACAGAAAGTGGCAAAGAGTCCAAACTTTTATATAATGGGGGAATATTTTTCCTCTTGTTAATCTTGAAGTTATCACTTTTATTAAAGGTATACTGTAAGAGTAGACAAGAGATGGCATATGGAAAGCTATCATTGTGATTTGGAAAGGAATAATGTCACACATTTTTAAAAATTACATTCTTAGTGTCATAAGTATAAAAGCAGAAAGCAGGAAGCATATATGAAAGTGAAACAATATGAGGTCTAGATATTTTTAAATGGAAGAGATTTACACGTGAGTGTAACTAAAACAGTAATACTGATTCTGCCAGGCACGGTGGCTCACACCTGTAATCTCATCACTTTGGGAGGCTGAGGAGGGTGGATCGCCTGAGGTTGGGAGTTCAAGATCATCCTAACCAGCATGGAGAAATCCTGTTTATAACAAAAACACAAATTGGCCTGGCTGGGTGAAGTATGTCTGTAATCCTAGCTACTTGGGAGGCTAAGGCTAAGAAGACGAGGAGAACTCAAACTGTAACTTGATTTAAATAGATGTTTTATAAAGCTTGGTAAAAATCATAAGTGACAAAACATTATAAGCACTCTTCTATTAGAAACTAAACCAGGTAGCATTTTCTTTTGCAGAAAGTATTCCTAGTCAAGTTTATTGTACATTTGTAAGATATGAATTGATGTTTTCAACACTTAAAATATGAGAACTTCATTTCAACTTAGTTAATAAAAAAGTTGAAATTAATTCCCTCAACTGAAACATCTAAGGGAAAACTAAGTTTAGAAATAAATGGACATGAATTCAAACAATTTCATCTGGTCTCTCTTTCTCCATCTCTCAGATAAACCCATTCCATGTAGCAAACATGGGCCTTTGGTAGCTTGCTTTCACATTTTTTTTTTTCTCAAATAGCAACTCTAACTTTCCTGCCCTTAAATCTGTCAATATCATAGAGATAACTCTGATTTGATAACCTTAGACCAAACTGAACCACTCACTGTAGTAAGAAGGAAAGGATACTTTAATTACGTCATCCGTGCGTTTATATATAAATATAAACTTTTATTTTATTTTATATATATATATATATAAATTTATTTTGACGAGCTCTTGCTCTTGTTGCCCAGGCTGGAGTGCAATGGCAGGATCTGTGATCATTGAGACCTCGACCTCCCTGCAACCTCTGCCTCCTGAGTTCAAGCGATTCTCCAGCTTCAGATTTCCAACTATCTGGGATTTCAGTGCCTGCCACCACTCCCGGGTAATTTTTGTGTTTTTAGTAGAGATGGGGTTTCACCATGATGGCCAGGCTGGCCTTGAACTCCTGAACTCAGGCTATCTGCCGCCCTTGGCCTCCCAAAGTGCTGGAATTACAGCTGTGAGCAACTGTGCCTGGCTGAGAGAGATTCTTTACTAGAAGAAAGGGTAAGATGTTCCAGGTAAGCATGAAAATAAAACAAACAAATAGATGTCCATTACATACTGACATTCACATTTTTCTGAACATTTGTTACCACATGTTTGATGGGTTTTTACTGACACTAACTAAAAATTCCTTTTCCTTTATAAATATACCATAAAAATGATTGCATTTGCTCTTATATTGCATCAATTTCTAGTCACATATCAAGTCAATGCCAATCCTAGCAAACCATACAGTAATCCAGATGTATTTTAAAAGCATATTTTAATTTGTATCTTTTTTTCTATTTTACCACATTCTTCTGTACCTAAAGGAAAATGTTTTATTTTTACTTGAGGCTAATTTTTATATCATCATATAATTTTTCTAGCATTTTCTCTTCTTGTTTCATCTAAAACATAAAATATTTCCATTTATTAGTTAATATTAAAGTCTTTGATGTCTAGGGTATGAATTATTATAAACATCTCTTTTGGACTTTGGTCCAATGGGTTAATAATTAAAGACTCAGCCATGTAATCTCTAGGCAGGCATTTGCTAATATCACTGAGTAACAATTTTTTCCTTCAATGTTCTGTAGTGTCCCATTTTCAATATGTTGTCTTCTGAGTTTTACTTCCCTAGAGATACAGTGAGAAAAATGTTCAAAACTTACACTATGAGTTTGGAGAGCTATTTTGTTATCACCATTATCCTAGCTTCTATATTTTGTTAGTGAAGCTGCCAAAAGAATGTAAAACATAATTGTTTAGAATTGTTTTGATTTATAACTACTTCACCCAATAATCAAGTTATTTTTCAAATACACTCCAAAACTATGATTGTCTTGCTTATTTTTATTTCATTGCAATTGATAACATAATTTTATGTATATTAAAGCAAACCATATTGACAAAGTGCTTAAAAGGCAAACACTAAAGTCAGCCTATTGATTATCCAAATCTACATGTTAGCTGTAATGTAATTACATGTTAGCTGTAATGTAATTATTCCAAATCTACATGTTAGCTGTAATGTAATTAATGTCCTATTATTAGTAACATTAAATTAACATTTTAACCTATCGTGACAACTTTGATGGCCTGCCAAAATCCAAGTGATTTCAAATAAAATTGAAGAGACAGTTTCAAAACAATATTTTAATAAATAATATAAATATTTACCTAAAATATACTTATTGTTTGTTTTCAAGATTTCTTAAAACTGTATTTAAGGTACCTTATGAAAATATAGAAATTTTGTATCTATTTCCAATATACATTAATTATGCTTTTCTAAGAGCTATTGCAAAATTGTTTTAATAATGTCATTGTCTTAGTGTTATATTTGAATCACTTGATGTTGGAAGATGAAGAAATATGCCTGTACTGGGCTGTAATTGTATTTATTCTCTTGGTACATCCTATTACAACTTATAAATTCCAACATAAATGAAGTTAAATTATCTGTCCTAGTAATTTATAGAAGGCCTTGAAACATAGATCTTATTTATAAACAAATAAGAATATTTTGTTATTGTTTATAATGTCATCTTGATGGTTTTCATACAATAGGACTATAAAATATAATATGACTAATTTGTTTCAGGCAAGGTTCTGATTTATTAATACATTGTGTTTTTTATATTAAAATTAATCGTAACACTTAATTGCATATATTAGCACATCACATGCTTATGTTAAATATATCAGTAAACTCAATCCTTTTCAAAATATGTTTATATATTAATATACAGATAGATATATATGTGCATACACACAGACATATGTGTGTACACGTATATGTATGTCTACATACAAAAATATGGCTAGTGCTAGAAAAATTTCTATACACGCTATATTTTAACGATGACTCCCAACAAAATTAAGAAAGTAGAAATTATTTTATAACCTCTGATTAAAAAAATATATATATATAAGCAGCTTTCAAAACCTTTCATAATATTGTAAATATGAAAATGCTTTTAGAGAAAACAAAATTTAAGAAGATACTCTTGTTTCTAAAAGGAATGCTCTAAATTCTGATTAGGCTTTTTCCTTCAAGAGTTTTTTAAAAATTTGTATATCAGAGTTCTATAAAGTACTTTTACTGTCAGTGAAATTAATCGTTACACAAGAATAAAATTGACCTTTCAAATCTTATGGTTGCCTTCCTTTTTCACAGTGCAGTCTTAGAGTATAATCATTACTGAGAGTGTATGTTTCAAAGCATACAGTGGCAGTAACATTTTATACTGCAGATATATTTATTTATTTTTACTTATACACACTATGCTATAAATTAACTGATGTGCTGAGAAAAATTGGTGCCATGTAAAATAAATACTGAAAGAAATGCTCATTACTTCTTTATGTGCTTATTTCCTTTATTATTCAGGGACTACAAAAATGATGCCTGGAGAACAAAGATAGAACTGGGTAGCAGTAGAGGCTAACTTCTGGTTTTGCCTTTTAATATTTCTCCTCACAGAAACACCATAGTAGTAGACTCAAATAAGCAAAATATCTTTATTGAGTAGACAATTCCTGATGCAAAAAAGTACACAATTGTGTCCAGTTTGTTCTGAATATTTTAGAAAATGAATAAGCAGCACAACATTACATGATATTTGGCTTAAGGTAATTAAGCATCAATGCCACAACTACTGCTGTGAAAAAGCTGTCAAATGTTATTATATGGGAGGTTGCACTGTGTGGAGTAAATGAGAGAAAAGTTTTTAGCTCTACTCAAAGCAGATATTGACTGTTCTGTCTTCAGGGATTTTAAAATGGGTATTCTGTGCTACCGCTCTGTGATTCATTCTGATCTCACAATGACAACATAACAAACAACCAGAAAGATCAATCTATATGAAAGGAGTTTAGGGTAGTTATATGAAGCTCAACAGCAGGCTGAAATCATTGAGCATATTAAAAAAAGAAAATCTTTCCCAGAAATTGAGCTTTAAACATCAGGTACTTGAAGATTTTAAACAGATATATGAGCAAAGAAGAGATATTTGGACACAGGCTGAACCAACTAGGATAAAAACATGTTCAACAAAATATTATTCAGACTGGTCAAGAAAAGTTCCCATTGATATAGGTGATATTTACCACCATTTTTTCAGTAAGAAGAAACCAGAAATTGTGAGAACTTAATTTATGCTATTATTTATTTTATGTACAGAATTATTTTTAAGTACATAGTGTGTTTTTATTATAAAACATGGACTTATTAATTTATTTTACTGTTCTTACTTTACTACAGTGTATTTTAATTGGTTGAGATGTGAATCACATACTCTAATATAAAGGTAGATGTTTAGATTTTGATGTTTGTCTGTGTTGATAGGGTTCTACCCTACCAACAGTCCATCCTTTAATTTGTAGGATTTAAATGCTCCCTTGATTAAATCATTATTGAGATACGATATTATTCTAAGAAGTAAGAGTAGATAGGGGTTAAATGAGCTATGGGGAATACATCTTTATATATTTTAAAATGATCAGCAAGACAAAATTTTGTAGATACAGTGTTGCCTATAACAATTGCATTTCATGTACACAAGGTGTTCTTGTGTTTCATATAAAAAAAAGTGTTCAAAATTATTATTTTTAAAAAGAAAAATGACATTGTATTGCTGAGGTAATATAAGTGAGGTGAGATTTAAAATGTTATTATAAAATAAACTTTAATACCAGAAATGCACTGTTATAATTTTTAAGTGAATATATCAATGTGACTTTATATATGGGGAAATATAAATGTTTTCTATTAATTCTAATAAAAAATAGAACTTTAAGCATTTTTTTGAAAAGAGAATTGTGAAATATATAGCAGGTTAATGAGTAGGAATGGCTACATGGTAAAATATATGTATTTCCAGATAATAATTCACTTCGATTTTAATATATATTGCACGTTACATTGGGAAGCATTTTAATGGTAATTTTAATAGATCATTAATTTCAATAGTATTTTAACATCATAGTCATCAATTAGCCATGATACGCAGTAACAATTTTTGGTGAAACTGCCTAACCAGTTTTTTAATATTTTATAATGAAAAAACCTTAATAATTGATATATAATCTTCTATTAAAAATTAAATTGTAATTTAAGCCAAAGGTGCCAATATATTATTACCATATTTTTCACTCTCTTCAAGTAATGAATAAAAACCAAAACTATAAATTACTTGTACTTAGTCAAGATTTTATATCTTCACATAAATAAAAATTGCATTCCATTTCTTCTTAACTATATCCTTCTACAATCAATGTTTTAAGTTAAAGCAATGTGATAAAGGCCATCAATTCTCATTCTTGATTAATCTTTCTGTGACTGGCTCCAAAAACATATTCACCACTCAAAATATTTAAAGTAGTTTTCCAAATTTAATTCATTTTGAAATGTTCTTAGGCACATTTAAGTTGGAAAGAGACCAGCAACACACTTTAAAAACATAGATTATGATGCTGTACTCCAGAAGAGTAGGATATATCCTTAATAAATTCAGTGGGAAGTGAATAAATGGGAGAGGAGGGATATGTATACGTAAATATATACATATTGAAAGTAAACTAAATATGCTTTATATATTTTATAAAAATAAATTGTATACACATAACTCATTTATCGAATCACCTGACAGGCACATAATTTATATATTTCAAATTAGTAATATATCTAGTAAATGCCCTTATTTACAATTTAATGATATCAAATTATGGCTTAAAGAAATTCAAACGCTTGTCCAACATCAAATTATTAAATGATCAGACATAGTCTTGGACCCAGTACTGAGTGATATCTAACCATTATTCTTGACTACCATAACATCTGGTCACATAGAAATTTCTAAATATAGAGATACATTTATTTGGGAATAAGGGCTTTAGATTAAGCAGTTATTGATGAAAAGAATAATGTGGGAGGTGTGAAGAATTGAAAATTCCATGTAAGAGGAATAGCTCAATCAAAGGCCTGAGGAAAAAAAAAAAGAGCATTTTCTGGATTTGAAGACACACCACGAAAAGGAACTTAGCTTTATTTGTAATAATGTGCTACCACCACTAAATGCTTTCCATATGGAAAATATCATATTAATGTGAAGCTGAATCTAAAAATCCAAAGAGAACTCTGCGTTGAAGATAATTTTCCAGAAAGGAGACCTGTGCAGCAAAACGTAACTGCCAAGAAAGGGTCAGGGGGCCAATGAATTCTTACTTATGCTTTTATTATCACCCTCTCTTAAAGGGTGATAATCCCAGGGTGACTCCCCTGCTCCTGAGGACACACACTTGCTAATCGTTGAAGTTCTGTAGAATGCAACATTACTGTTTATCAGGCCCAGAATACCCCTGTCCATTTATGCTGATATTTCAGTATAATTGCCAACCTGGCAGCGGGGATAGAAAATAGATAAATTACCAAAATAGATAAATGACCTTTAAGGAAATTTATCTATTTTGTATCCCGGCTGCCAGGTTGACTTGTCAAAGAAACACCTCTGCAGCATGTTCCCGCGTGTGAAGGTCTTAGCTCATACCCCAGAGCAGTGAGCCGGCTCTTCAACCCTTGAGGACTCACAGAAATCTGCAGAGCCAAAATTCTTACGGCATTCATTCAGATGTTCTCATTTTATGTTTTAACATCTTAGGTTTCCCCAGCCACTGTAACCGGGTTTTTCTGGGACGCCGGTGATGGCTGTGGGTGCTTGGCCTCCAGCCTC